>OY747709.1:17404899-17559899 GCA_963556495.2 Valencia hispanica | reverse complement strand
CTGACACTTCAGGTTCAGGTTATGTGGAGGTGAAAGTTTCCCAGCTGAATTGTAGCTCAGGATTTTTAACAGTATCTGTGTCATCTGTATTTCACAATCCATTTCACCCTATGACCATTATGGCAGTAAGATCCAAGAATGACTCTTGCACACCTTCACAGGATGGAGACTTTGACATTATGAAGAGGCAGGCTGCCATTCATTTATGATTTTGTGCATCTTCTGATATAACCAAAACCTCTCCAGAGACAAATTTTCATTGGATCATTGAAATCGATCACCTCACTAAGTGATTCATTGTCACATTTTAGGTTTAATGATTCATATTTCAAAGGAGCATAGAATTAGTCCTCCCGCAAATAATTTTAAATATAAGATCAAAGGAACTGCTGAATGTTCAACACCTGATGATACATTTATTAACTTTTTACCCAGTGTGGCTGCACCAATCAACGCATGTCCTGATGACATAACACAAGGTTTATGTTGCACATTAATTCACCAAACTCCACAGCAGCAACGACTCAAGCAGAAATGGTCTAAATAACACTAACAGTTCTTCCATTTCCAATAAACCATTTTTTTATTAGCTCATTTTCTGCTATTCTTGGGTAGTTCTGTGTGTAGTGGTTAGCATTTCAGCTTGACAGCTAAAAGGTTGTTGGTTTTTTGGAGATCTTTCTGTGTGAAATTAAAATTTTCTTTTTGTACATGTTTGGGTTTTCCCCAAGTATGTCAATTTTCAACCGCAGTTCAAACACTAAGCTTCCTTGCATGTTGCAAATTACACTATGAAGACTAGGAGGAGGGGATGCTTTATTTCAAATTGTAAAACCAAGCATACACAATACAGACCAGGTTAAACACTATTTTAACTGAATTTCTGTCACACTAATCAGCAAAAAAGTGATAAGTAGATAATGCAATTAGTTTGTGAGATTTATTTAAATAGATAAGAAAATATTGAGCTTAAAAACAGCTGTTTCATGGGGAAATCACACAAATTTAGTTAGCATCTTATTCTACGCTTCCAGCTCAGCAGTTTAGTAACTGAAACAGCCATTCGTCCAGTTGCAAAATCATGTGCCAACTAAAGCGCATAAGGATGATATGATTTGACTGTTAACGTTAGCTAAACTGACAACCAAGAAAATGTCAGAAAGGTTGGTGTAGACCCTCACAAATTTTTTTATAGCATGATTGAAAAACTTTGTAAAGAAATTTTAGAAGAGAGTTAATTAATGTAAAAGTAAAATAATGAAGACAAAAAACTGTGTGTGTAATATATTACCAACAAAACAAGATGCATTGAGTTTTTTTTCTAAATACAGTATAAATAAAGCAAATGCATATCATATTTTAGGCAGATGTACTGTAAGCAGTGGTATTCTGATTCAGGGAATGGGGATCTACTCATAATTTCAACTTTGACGATTTAAAAGTTGCCAATCAAGAAAAGTGTAAAACGTATTCCTTGCATCCTCCAAAAAGTATGTTTTGTCATTGTGTCTTTCACTTGAAACACCATGTGCCTTAATTACAATAGATTAGTTATAAAATTCACAAAAAATAAAGAAGAGGTTCAAATTTGTAATCACTCTTGATCAAGAGACTTGCTTTAGGATAGCAGTGTACACACTGGTGAATTGATGAAGGAAAACCTTAATCAGAGTGGGCTATTGTTAGACCCAAAATCTTAATAGCGATTAGCTGAAACATCCAGAAGTTAAAACTCTGATAACATTCCCCTTTTTTTCAAACTAAAATAAAAGGGTTACTTCCATGTTTTACTTTGGTAGGGATGAGGAACCTTGATTTGGTTATTTTACAGGGTGCAGAGATGCTTTTAAATGGATTGAAATGTTTTAAGCTTTGTTTTATTTGTAAAAAAAAAAAAAAAAGCAGAAAAGTAATTATCAATGCCTTTTTTAAGCTATAAGGCAGGTAGAGGGGCTCATTAAGAATGTAAAAAAAAGGTTGAGTGTGGCACATAGACCTCAGTTCCCATGAAAAAAACATATTTTTTAAAAATTGATTAAGTCCTCTAACTTTCACATAACATTGGCAAATTTTACAGTTCTGGGTTTTTATGTATCCACTTGTGCTTAAAAATGCGTGGGTCTTATCCTTTTCACAGTGTGTGGGTGGGTGGGAATTAAAAAAGGGGAATAAATAATATCGCTGCCAGCCCATAACTGAAATCTAAAGTCTGTCTCATTTCCACAAATCAAAGCTATAATAGAACAAGAGAGGCTCCAGCATTTGCAAAAACAGCCACTACTTATGATTTCTCTTGCTGAAGTGAAAAGTGACCGATCATGTATTTACATGAGATTTGCATGTTAAAAAGGCCTCCCTAGAGAACAACATGCCTTCTTTGACAGCCTTTGTCAAAGGATTACTTGTCACCCTTTCTTTTCAAGATGGATTTTACCTTGGTATTACTCAAAAAGATTAGTTTGAAACCTGAGAAATGGTGCTCGTCGTATTCCTTGTTAACTGTGCCAAAAGTAAACAGAAAGCCATCAAACAAGAGAAATTCCAGCCTGCAGCCAGACTATGCAACAAGACTCAATCCGTGATGTGCTCGCTGTGCGTCCTGCTGCCTCATCTCAGACAGTAAATGATGATTAACTGAACTTTTGTTTGTGTAAAACAAAGACTTGTGCTCTAAGACATTGACAAGTTTTACTTTTCAAAGAATAATGTTTTTTTCTCTTAATTTCTTAGTTTTTGTTTGACCTTCTCAGGATTTTTTTGATCCTTTTGGCACGAATATAATTCCACATCTTTGCAACTGATTTATCGAGATTCAAAATTTGTTATGATCCTTTTTTCATTCTTGTTTGTGTTTTGATCACTTCGTTATTTGTTTATGTTCAAATGGTCTTGCCATCTTTTTAAAATTTTAATTCCTTTAGGTTTAGTTTTTGTACTTATTTCTTGTGTTTTGTTCTCTATGTATTTTAGTTTATTCTCTAAATATTCTTGTGTGAAGTTCAGCTCCTTTTGTGTTCAACATCTGTAAGTTTTCGGTTTAATTATTCAACTTTCACCACGCTCATCCCAAGTTCTTGTCTGCATCTTGGTCCCACTAACAACCTACAAAACATGACAAAATTCATCTAAAATCAATTTTCCTGACAGTTATGCATGGCCTGTCATTACATATTCAAAAATACAAAACCAGAATCCCTAAAGAAAAAAAAGCTTGAATGTCGAGATAGATTCAAAAGCTTCAAAATCTAGCAGCTGTATATTTAAGTGAACAAAACCAATGTAGAGGTTCTGGTCACAAATTACTTTATGCAAATCATTGATATTTTTACATTTTGCAGCTAGAATAAATCATACATGATTTCCTCTATATTTTAAATAATTTTCTGTCTTTTTTTTAGGATAATTATAGGATTAAAACTTTAACTCAGATACTCAGATTAGCCATTTTACTCCCCCCCCCCCCACTACCGTTCTATGGAGCTATTAAATGCTACGTTTCTGAGGTGAAAATTACATACTGGATGAGCATATTGTTTTGGTTACATTTGTCCCCAACACATACAGGAAGGAATGTATCAAAGTTTTCTTTTTCCATTAATGAAATGGCAGCACAGGAGCCACATAGACTGAAAACAGTATGTCTCAAACAGCTTATCTAGTCTTCAGTGGGACAAAATACTGTAAAATAGCTATTTCCACCATACAAACTAACAGAATGGTCACATATTCTGGAGTGGAAATGTAAATTCCAGATCTCAGTTGACTTTAGAAATTACCATGACTCATTTGGTGAAAAAATGTTTGTGCAACTGATATTGCCTCAGCTTTTTTCTGTTCTGTTACCAAGCTACTTATACAGTCCAACTACTGATAGGTGTGTGGAACTTCTTTTGTAAACACTTGCACATATGGTTGTATGATTAGTGCACAAATTAGTGAAACAACCTCTGACACCTAGAGCTCTTAACAAGGTTAGACATCCCTGTATGAAAACAACAAGCTCTCATCAAGGAGTAGCCATTCCAAAATAAATATGTTAAACAGCAGGCGAACCAACAATTACTTATTAAACTATGACTCCAGTACAGATGTCTCAGTAATTAATGATGAGGAGAATTTCAATATGTTGGTTCAGTGAACATCATCTCACTATTAATCGAAACAGTGAATGAGAAAGGAAGATAGAAGGCAGATATGTTATTAGCTGAGGAGACTCGCTCAGTGTATTTGATTGTGAATATTTGGATCAGAGAGTAGAAACACTTATATATTAATAAGGCAATCAAAGAAATTAATATATATATTTGTTTATTTTGTCTGAAGGCATTTAAGATCAGTTTTATTATTGGAAGCAGTCTTACTTTTTTTTCAATTACTTGTAAGTCAGACCTACTGGCTCTTTGTGGAAAAGTAATCCCCCCCCCTAGACCTACAAACTAGTTGTGTCACCCTTGGTAGCAACAGCTGACATAAAGTGTTTTTGAGAACTGGCAGTAGGTTTTTTACATTACTGTGGAAGAATTTTGGCCAACTCTTTGTTTTTTTCTTCGTTTGTTTCATACAAAACAATCTCTTCACGGTCAAGCCACAGCGTTCCAATCGGATTTCAGCCTGAACTTTGATTAGGCCACTTCAAAGCCTTCATCTTATAATGTTCCAGTCATTCAGAAGTGCACATACTGGCAGGCTTTGGATCATTTATCTACTTTAGAACCAGAGTGCTCTTGAGCATAAGGTTACTCTCTCAATTTCTGTTTCTGTCGAGGTGTTGAGAAAGCCCTGTTTGCTTCAATAGCGCCCTTCATCCTGTCTTCACTGTTGGCTCTGGTCTCTATCATCTTCCTCTTGACAATATACAACAGCTTCTCTCATGTTATGGTTAGGCCAATTTGCAGGCCAATTCAGCGCAGTTAGGCGATGTTCATCAAAGCAGATATTAATACTTTTGGGTAGCGTGGGCAATTCCCAACTCTTGTTGAAAAATATAATCAACATCTCTATAAAGCTTGTCAGGAGAGAGAAGTATGTAATGCTTTCTTAAAAGATTTCTTAATAGACAGCTTTGCTGACTTTGGACTTGATAAAACATTGTGGACCAATATCAAAAGATGACATATGTTGCCATGTCATCAATCACCGACTGTCAGTGATGGGCAGTTGTCCAGGACAGCATTAGAAGGGGGGCATATGAGTTCCAATGATAAAATAAAGAGCCTTTTTACTTCTCAGTTGCTCCCTAAATGAGTTTTGTATTGCATTTTTTGCTTGCGCACTCAGTAAAGAGTTGGCACCATCGCTGTGTTAAGTAAGCACACCTTGTTTGCTACTGACCGAAGGGGCAAGTTACCAAATTGGGCTGCACAGTGTTTTCCCCCTCGTTACATCTAAGAGGATTTTAGGGACTTTGATTGACATTGACTGTTTGACGGGGAGTGCTAGTAAACTTGTGATTATGCCTGCAGCTTCAGAACCTCAGTGCTATGTGGGTTAGGCAACCAACAATTTTGAAGAAAAATAAAAATTTTACAAACTGGGAACGTTTTGGAGAGGTTTGTATCATGCAAGCAGACAAACGTAGGACAAAAACACAGTGCTAACAGGTAACAGCTCACAGACCTGTTGTGAGTTATTTGTTTGGTGCAGCTTCAGGTGGGGCAGTAAGGAATTCCACTCAGATACATAAGATCCTGATTGATGCCAAAAGTAAGTCAAGTTAAGATGACATTTGTTTGTTGTGTGGTTAGTAATACATGAACCTGTGGTGTTTTATGTTGGATCGACTTGGCTCGAGACTTTAAGGCAGAGAGCTGATGTTTTTGTTAAATTCTGTTACTGCTTTCTGATTAGTTTTGAGTTCCATTAGCTTGTTTCGTTATTATATAATTTCAGTAAAGCCCAGTAATTGTATTTGGGTTTGATTTAAAGAAAAGTGAATAAATGCTACTTTAGTTTCATTGGATATTTCTGTTTGATCATTAGTAATCTGCATTTTATCAGTGGTATTATTGAATATACGCTGAAATACTCTGACTATGAATGAGTGAAAATCTTATAGGGATAAACAAATATTCTGATAAACAAACATGAACATTAAAGGAACAGTACGTATAAAACTAATTAAAGCAAATACCTTTCATTACCCATGCTAATAAAACGTTTGAATATTTACATATTTTGTTAGATGTTAATATTTTCTCTCTGTTTTTGGAATGTTAAATGATTTTTTTTACATCTAAGTTCAGCAAATCATAAAATAATATTTATACATTCAAGCATGTGTAATAACAAATGAATAGCTTTGATTCCGTACCTCTCCACTCTTCCTCCAGACTCTGGGTCCTTGATTTTCAAACGGAAATGCAAAATTAACTTTTCATCTGAAAAGATTACTTTGGTCTCTGAGTAATATTCATGCTTAATCCAGGTTAAGGAGTGGTTTAAAACAAATAATGTGCCAGCTGTAGCCAATGTCCGTCATGTTTGGTTTCAATAGGGACTCTAATTTCAAGCGGCAAACCCAAACGACAAGAGACAAATAAGTTTCTTTTAATGGAAAGTTTATTTGTGACAGATACAGGAAACGAGTGATCAATTTTCCTGACAGTTATGCATGGCCTACGGTGTACATTTTAGGACATCCTCAGCGGTCAGACTCAGGTGTCAGACATCACATGATAAAGCATCAGGTCTCAGGAAAATCGCCATCAAATTTACGGAATTACACAGTCATGTCTCAGACATCAGACAAAAAGGAGTCAGGTCTCAGGAAAACCGCTGTCAGAAAAAGCGGAGTCCGACGAAAAGTTCTCAGACGAAAAGTTGTCAGGTGTTAGGAAAAACGGAGTCAGACGAAAAGTTCTCAGACGAAAAGTTGTCAGGTCTCAGGAAAAATGGAGTCAGACTAAAAGTTCTCAGACGAAAAGTTGTCAGGTCTCAGGAAAAACGGAGTCAGACGAAAGGTTCTCAGATGAAAAGTTGTCAGGTCTCAGGAAAAACGGAGTCAGACGAAAAGTTCTCAGACGAAAAGTTGTCAGGTCTCAGGAAAAACGAAGTCAGACGAAAGGTTCTCAGACGAAAAGTTGTCAGATTCAGGTCTCAGACATCAGACGAAAAAGAGCCATGTCTAATAAAATAAATAAATAATAATAAAATGGACATTAAAAATTAAATAAAATCAAATAACAAATATAAGCCGACAGGTTCATTGGATATAATTTAAATAAAATTCAATAGCTGATATACATCAGAAGCTGAAATATATCCCGCCTCGTCACGACATGATATGTCATCAAAATGCGACCGTCATACGCAGCCTACTGTCTACTGAGAGCCGGTGTTGTGCCAAAAACTGATCAGCCGCCGCGGGAGCGCGCACGAGTTAGGCAACACTGTTTCTCGACGTAACTCACAACGAGTTTCGGCAAATCCAACATTATCGACATTGAAAAAGCACAAATATCCTTGTTAAATACTTTAGCAGATGTTTGCCTCCATTTAATTTCTATAATTTTCTCCAGAGACGTACTGTGCTTTCTATTTCAGAAGTTGTTTAAAATGTTCGGTGTTTGTCTTAAACGGTGACAGTATGTAAGCCTGGATGTAATATTTGCAATTTAAATATGTTTTTGGCTAAGAATTGGATATGTCTATGCTATAGCCTTGATATTAATTTAAAATAGCGTAAGATAACTCTACTGCATAGAATGTAAAGGGACAAGTTATGTAGATTAAAATAGATTATTTTCCAACAATTTTATCGATTTATCTGGTTTGTTTTGCCAATATTTTAATGTCATAGCCAACAACCTGTTATACTGTTTACGTTGTTTTTATTTTTATTTAGTTTGACATGAAGCTAAAGTTAATAGTTTTTTTTGTGGTGGAAAATTGTTATGCAATTAGGAATTAAGAGTATATTCTCTGTTTAGTGAATGCATCTAAGGAAATGACAAGCTTATTGTTCCAGCTTAATGTTATGAGAAAGATATATGTGTCAGGTCACCAGAGAGACAGACGCCGGGGCAGTAAGATAACAGTCTGGCCTTCGGATGAGCTGCTTTATGCGTTGCTATGACTCGCATGAAGCGGTTACTCTGGAGGCAGGGCGTGAAGGTTGGAGAAGACATCTACAGAGATTAACAATGATAGCTGAATACAATTTAAGCGGTTAGTTAGAAAGGTTGGTTAGGGTGATGCACGAGTAACTCTGTCCCCTCCATGGTCTGGCCAGACATGTTTGAATTAAATACTTAAACGCCTTCTGGGACTCAAGTCGTCTTTATTATGGAAACCCTGAGATACTTTTTTTGCCATGACAGTTACTATGGAAACTCTTCATGGCACGTTTTCACTTGAAAAAACGTGATCAAACTGATCAAGCTCCTATGGTTTTACAATTACACAGTGTTACTATCTATAAATGACTTTTTGTTTAAAGGTGACAAGATTAAAGCATAAATAGTACATTTCCGCACATAGAACATCTTAGAATTGTGATTGTTCTCTTGCCAAAAAGTGACAATAATATCCTGTTTACCTATGAAGAGTTAGATATGCCTCAAAATGTCTTTATTTATTTCTTACTAATTTAATTGTAGACATCACAGCATACTGACTCTTTTGCACCATCTTTGATACCCCCAAATCGCTAAACAGGATCATTGGACTTGCCAAAGATTGATTATAGCATCGTGGTTACATGTGAAGTGTCAAACATGTCTCGCAATAACTTTATTTATTATCTCTTGATGCTGTTGTACCCATCACAGCATACTGGGTCTTTTGCATGATCACCAATACCCACAAAATGGTAAAACACAACCATTTTACTTGCCAAAAATTGATTACAGCATCCTTTTTATTCATGAACGGTTAAGTGTACCAAAAAATTACTTTACCTATTATCTGTTGATGTTACTGTACCCATCACAGCATACTGGCTCCTTTGCATCATCTTAGATATCCCTAAAATGGCTAAAAGTGACCATAGGACTTGCTAAAAAGTGATTACAGCATCCTGGTCACCTATGAAGGGTTAAATATGCCTCAACATGAGTTTATTTATTATCTGTTGATGTTATTGTACAAATTGCTTCAAAGTCTAGAAGAACTATAAAAAAATAGTGGCTTGTCAAAATTTGCCATAATTTGATTATGCAGTGTTGCATCCATGTTCAATTCAATTCGGGTTTTTTATACATAGCCAATTTACAACATGACATCTCAAAACACTTTACAAGAAAAGTCATTTAAATTCAATTATACATACATTCCAATTAATCCTTCAGGTCATTATTCCAATCAGTTTAAAAGTTTTCTCTCTAAGAAAACCCAGCAGATTCCATCGAGTCAAGAAACCTCCAGCAGAACCAGAACCTGGCTCAGTATGAACGGCCATCTGCCACAACAGACTGGGGTTTGAGAAGACCGAGCAAAGACACAAAAATAACTGATGTAAGAGTACTTTCTATGTCAAAGAAAGCAAATTGTTGATCACAGGCAAGTGAGAACATTCAGTTACTGGGAGCATCATCCCAGTCGATGCCGCCGTCCAAGAAGGTTTCACAGCCGAACAGAACACCAGACCAGGTGTAGCATCTATGGAGAGAAAAACACTGAGAGAAAACATCAAATTAACAGTCGAAATAACAGCAAATAATGCAGTTAGAGTAGTAGAAGAATAAAAGTAGCCGAGTGAAGTAGGAGAGTGAAGAAAAATAGTCAGTCTGTTCTGCAGCAGTTTAAGCCTATAGCAGCATAACTACAGAGATAGTTCAAGATTACCTTAGGCACTCTAACTATAAGCTGTATCAAAAAGGACAATTTTAGGCCTGGTCTTAAAAGTAAACAGAGTGTCTGCCTCACGGACTAAAGCTGGGAGCTGGTTCCACAGGAGAGGAGCCTGATAACTAAAAAATCTGCCTCCCATTCTACTTTTAAAAATCCTAGGAACTACAAGTAAACCTGCAGTCTGAGAGCGAAGGGCTCTGTTAGGAACATATGGAACAATCAGATCTCTGATGGATGATGGAGCTGATTATTAAGGCGTTTACATGTAAGAAGGAGGATCTTAGATTCTATTCTGGATTTAACAGGGAGCCAATGAAGGGTAGCTAAAACAGGAGAAATGTGATCTCTCTTTTTTTTTCTTTTTATTGCAATACTTTTGTAATACACAAGAATCTATATTTATTCTAGGCTTTGAAGCAACATATGCTAAATTTCCAATTGAGGGTATTGGCCAAAGAGCAGCAAGCAAGGAAAAGCTTGTTGCCCTGATAAAATTACAATGACAGTATAACAGAACTTTTGACAAAAAAACAACATATAACTTAAGCAAAAAACACCGTATTAAATAAATTATCAGAAGCTCATTTAAATAGTGTTGATGCTAAATGGAATTAGTTACAGGGTTGGTAAATTTTTCGGGATCAACCTAAACTTCATTGTATTTTAAATTGAAAAGCTCTTTAAAAACTTTAATTTGCTGGGATGTGCACAGTAAGAGAAGTGGAGAAACAAAATAATTGTGAGGCAAATTTCACCCTTTCTAAGTAAACAGAATGCTACAATCACTTTTTGACAAGTCCAATGGTTCTTTTTCAGCAAATTTCGGGGTATCTAAGATGATGCAAAGGTGCCAATGTTTTCTGATGAGAGCAACAACATCAACAGAAGATAATAAAGTTATTTTGAGGCATATTTAACCCTTTATAGGTAAACAAGATGTTATAATCACTTTTTGGCAAGTACATTTGTCCTTTTAAGCCGTTTTAGGGATAATTAAGATGATACAAAGGATCCAGTATGTTGTGATGGGTACAATAACATTAACAAATAATAAATAAAGAGATTTATAGGTAAATTTAACCCTTCGTGACTAAACAGGATGCTCTAATCACTTTTTGGCAAGTAAAATTGTTGTTTTTTGCACTTTTGGAGGTATTTATGACGATGCAAAAGACTCAGTATGCTTTCATGTGTACAGTAACAATAACAGATAATAAATAAAGTCATTTATAGGTAAATGTAACCCTTTGTGACTAACGAGGATGCTCCAATCAGTTTTTGGCAATTAAAATTGTCATTTTTGCCATTTTCAGGGTATTTATGATCATGCAAATGACCCAGTGTTCTGGGATGTGTACATTAACAATAACAGATAATAAATAAAGTAATTGTGAGACATGCTTAACCTTTCACATGAAACAAGGACTCTAATCAATTTTTGGCAAGTAAAATTGTAATTTTTTTGCCATTTTTCGGGTATTGATGATCATGCAAAGGACCCAGTATGCTTTGATAGGTACAATGGCATCAATAGATAATAAATAAAGTAATTTTGAGACATGTTTGAACCGTTCATGAATAAAAAGGATGCTTTAATCAATTTTTGGCAAGTAAAATGGTTGTGTTTTACCATTTTGTGGGTATTTATGATCATGCCAAGGACCCAGTATGCTGTGATGGGTACAACAGCATCAAGAGAAAACAGATAAAGTCTTTTTTTGCTACATTTAAACCTTCATGAATAAAAAGGATGCTGTAATCAATTTTTGGCAAGTAAAATGGTTGTGTTTTGCCATTTTGTGGGTATTGGTGATCATGCAAAAGACCCAGTATGCTGTGATGGGTACAACAGCATCAAGAGATAATAAATAAAGTTATTGCGAGACATGTTTAACACTTCACATGTAACCACGATGCTATAATCAATCTTTGGCAAGTCCAATGATCCTGTTTACCGATTTGGGGGTATCAAAGATGGTGCAAAAGAGTCAGTATGCTGTGATGTCTACAATTAAATTAGTAAGAAATAAATAAAGACATTTTGAGGCATATCTAACTCTTCATAGGTAAACAGGATATTATTGTCACTTTTTGGCAAGAGAACAATCACAATTCTAAGATGTTCTATGTGCGGAAATGTACTATTTATGCTTTAATCTTGTCACCTTTAAACAAAAAGTCATTTATAGATAGTAACACTGTGTAATTGTAAAACCATAGGAGCTTGATCAGTTTGATCACGTTTTTTCAAGTGAAAACGTGCCATGGAGAGTTTCCATAGTAACTGTCATGGCAAAAAAAGTATCTCAGGGTTTCCATAATAAAGAAGACTTGAGTCCAAGAAGGCGTTTAAGTATTTAATTCAAACATGTCTGGCCAGACCATGGAGGGGACAGAGTTACTCGTGCATCACCCTAACCAACCTTTCTAACTAACCGCTTAAATTGTATTCAGCAATCATTGTTAATCTCTGTAGATGTCTTCTCCAACCTTCACGCCCCGCCTCCAGAGTAACCGCTTCATGCGAGTCATAGCAACGCATAAAGCAGCTCATCCGAAGGCCAGACTGTTATCTTACTGCCCCGGCGTCTGTCTCTCTGGTGACCTGACACATATATCTTTCTCATAACATTAAGCTGGAACAATAAGCTTGTCATTTCCTTAGATGCATTCACTAAACAGAGAATATACTCTTAATTCCTAATTGCATAACAATTTTCCACCACAAAAAAAACTATTAACTTTAGCTTCATGTCAAATTAAATAAAAATAAAAACAACGTAAACAGTATAACAGGTTGTTGGCTATGACATTAAAATATTGGCAAAACAAACCAGATAAATCGATAAAATTGTTGGAAAATAATTTATTTTAATCTACATAACTTGTCCCTTTACATTCTATGCAGTAGAGTTACCTTACGCTATTTTAAATTAATATCAAGGCTATAGCATAGACATATCCAATTCTTAGCCAAAAACATATTTAAATTGCAAATATTACATCCAGGCTTACATATTGTCACCGTTTAAGACAAACGCCGAACATTTTAAACAACTTCTGAAATAGAAAGCACAGTACGTCTTTGGAGAAAATTATAGAAATTAAATGGAGGCAAACATCTGCTAAAGTATTTAACAAGGATATTTGTGCTTTTTCAATGTCGATAATCTTGGATTTGCCGAATTTTAAGCCGCAATCGTTGTGAGTTACGTCGAGAAACAGTGTTGCCTAACTTGTGCGTGCTCCCGCGGCGGCTGATCAGTTTTTGGCACAACACCGGCTCTCAGTAGACAGTAGGCTGCATATGACGGTCGCATTTTGATGACATATCATGTCGTGATGACGCAGGATATTTTTCAGCTTCTGATGTATATCAGCTATTGAATTTTATTCAAATTATATCCAATGAACCTGTCGGCTTATATTTGTTATTTGATTTTATTTAATTTTTAATATCCATTTTATTATTATTTATTTATTTTATTAGACATGGCTCTTTTTCGTCTGATGTCTGAGACCTGACTCTGACAACTTTTCGTCTGAGAACTTTTCGTCTGACTCCGTTTTTCCTGAGACCTGACAACTTTTTGTCTGAGAACCTTTCGTCTGACTCCGTTTTTCCTGAGACCTGACAACTTTTCGTCTGAGAACTTTTCGTCTGACTCCGTTTCTCCTGAGACCTGACAACTTTTTGTCTGAGAACCTTTCGTCTGACTCCGTTTTTCCTGAGACCTGACAACTTTTCGTCTGAGAACTTTTCGTCTGACTCTGTTTTTCCTGACACCTGACAACTTTTCATCTGAGAACTTTTCGTCTGATTCCGTTTTTCCTGAGACCTGACAACTTTTCGTCTGATAACTTTTCGTCTGACTCCGCTTTTTCTGACAGCGGTTTTCCTGAGATCTGACTACTTTTTGTCTGATGTCTGAGACATGACTGTGTAATTCCGTAAATTTGATGGCGATTTTCCTGAGACCTGATGCTTTATCATGTGATGTCTGACACCTGAGTCTGACCGCTGAGGATGTCCTAAAATGTACACCGTAGGCCATGCATAACTGTCAGGAAAATTGATCACTCGTTTCCTGTATCTGTCACAAATAAACTTTCCATTAAAAGAAACATATTTGTCTCGTGTCGTTTGGGTTTGCCGCTTGAAATTAGAGTCCCTATTGAAACCAAACATGACGGACATTGGCTACAGCTAAAATGTACACCGTAATGGCCTGTCATTACATATTCACAAATACAAAACCAGAATCCCTAAAAAAATAAGCTTGAATGTCGAGATAGATTCAAAAGCTTCAAAATCTACCAGCTCTGTATTAAAGGTAACAAAACCAATGTAGAGGTTTTGGTCACAAATTACTTTATGCAAACCATTGATATTTTTACATTTTGCAGCTAGAATAAGTCATACATGATTTCCTTTATATTTTCAATACTTTTCAAGAGACAAATAAGTTTCTTTTAATGGAAAGT
Source organism: Valencia hispanica (assembly GCA_963556495.2). NCBI lineage: Eukaryota > Metazoa > Chordata > Actinopteri > Cyprinodontiformes > Valenciidae > Valencia > Valencia hispanica. The sequence continues at coordinate 17,545,625 of OY747709.1, read as the reverse complement.
TTATCTGTGACAGATACAGGAAACAAGTGAAAGTCCTGGAAGTTGTGCTTCATCAAAGGAACCCGGGAAACGGGAACTAGAGGGGAACAGGTAAGTGATTAATGAGAGGTTATGAAGGTACACTGTGATAGGCGGAATGATGGGTGAGAGCTTACTTGGTTGTCAGCTTCGGAAGGGCTCAGAGGGGATACGTTGGAGACACAAACTGAGTTCGCAAGCTTACGAATGGGCTTTTCTTCCAACTTCAAGCTCATTGTTGCTTGTGTACCTTTTTCTTCAACACCTTTTCCTTACATCAACTTTCCGATAATATGTTTGAATACAGCACTCTGTGAACAACCAGCTTCTTTAGCTATTTTTGTGGCTTATCCTACTTGTTGATGGTGTCAGTGGTGCTCTGCTGGACATCTGTAAAATCAGCAATTTAAATTCAGTTTATAGCGCCAATTCACAACAGATGTCATCTCAAGGCACTTAACAAGAAGTCATTTCAATACATTTTTACAAACATTCCAATCAGTTAAAAAGTTTCCTATTTTAGGAATCCCAGCAGATTGCGTCAGTCATTGGCGTGAGGTTGGGCAGACTTTCCAACCACAGCAATCCTTCAGCAATCCCTCATACTGAGCAAGCACGTAGCGACGGTGGAGAGGAAAAACACCCCTTTAACAGGAAGAAACCTCCAACAGAACCAGGCTCAGTAGGAGCGGCCATCTGCCACGACCGTCTGGGGGTTTGAGAAGACAGAGCAGAGACACAGAAGGAACAGAAGATCTGATATAAGAGAACTTTCTATGTTTCAGAAAGTAAAAAGTTGATAACAGGACACAGTGGATGTTCAGCCACTGGGAGGATCATCCCAGTCGATGCCCCCCGTCCAACAGGGCATTGCAGCCAAGCAGGATACCATACCAGGTATATCTTCTATGGAGAGAAAAACACAGAGAAAACAAAGTTAGCAGTCGAAATAACAGAATGTACTGTAATACAACTGGAGAGTAGATGTAGAAAAGGAAGTAGCAGAGTGAAGAAAAATGGTAAGTCTGTCCTCCAGCAGTCTAAGCCTATAGCAGCATAACTACAGAGATAGCTCAGGATGACCTTAGCCACTCTAACTATAAGCTTTATCAAAAAGGAAAGTTTTAAGCCTGGCCTTAAAAGTAAACAGCGTGTCTGCCTCACGGACTAAAACTGGGAGCTGGTTCCACAGGAGAGGAGCCTGATAACTAAAAGATCTGCCTCCCATTCTACTTTTAGAAATCCTAGGAATTACAAGTAAACCTGCAGTCTGAGAGCGAAGTGCTCTGTTAGGAACATATGAAACAATCAGATCTCTGATGTATGATGGAGCTGATTATCAAGGGCTTTATATGTAAGAAGAAGGATCTTAAATTCTATTCTGGATTTAACAGGGAGCCAATGAAGGGACGCTAAAACAGGAGAAATGTGATCTCTCTTTTTAATATTCATCAGAACTCTTGCTGCCGCATTATGGATGAACTGAAGGCTGTTAATGGCATTTTGTTGACTTCCTGATAGTAAAGAATTATAGTAGTCCAGCCTTGAGGTAACAAATGCATGGACTAGTTTCTCAGCATCACTCCTGGACAGGATGTTTCTAATTTTAGCAATATTCCGGAGGTGAAAGAAGGAAATCCTAGAAGCCTGTTTAATATGGGATTTAAATTTCAAGTCTTGGTCAAAAATAACACCGAGGTTCTTTACGTTATTACTGGGGGCCAATTTAATGCCATCCAGATGAAGTGATTGACTAATTAGTTTCTTTTTAAGAATTTCTGATCCAAAGACAGCAACTTCTGTCTTGTCAGAATTTAAAAGCAAAAAGTTTACATTCAGCAGTCTTCTCCATAATTGTGTAGGTCATACAATTTCTGTTTAGTAATATTAAAATTTGAAACAACATGTTGGGTCTTCTTTAGCTGTGAACCATTTTTACAAAGTTTAATAGAAATAAAAAATAGAAAATATTATGAGTGCAACAAATCTGTATGTGATGTGACATTCACTTTTTGAAATATAATTGCTTGAATAAATGTACTTAAACTGTATTATTATGCATCCACAACCCTTTCTGGGTAAATAAAAAATTACTTTAGACTTCCATTTATCCAATACCATTAACAAGTACCAGCAGTGACTGTGTATGTGTTACACATTTAGCTATATAAAGCATATACGCAATAAATAAAAATGCAAGCACATATTATGTTTTGTTATGTAACATTAATAATGATAACATTATTACCTATAAAATTACCATACAGAAAAACATAGAACATAGTGTTAAGTTGATTTCACAGTTTCTTAAATACTGATTTTTTAACCGCTTTCAAGATTTAGGAAAGGGTGAATCCCATTCTAGGTATGTAAGAACAGCTTCAATGCTTAAAAAAAATAAACTGTAATGTTAGGAAATTAAACTAACTCTTGCACTTTAGTGCCCTTGACTGAGATAAGAAGACGAGTCAGAGAACAATTTTGCAGCACAACAAAAACTGCTTGCCATTGCTAAACATATTAGCTTCCAAAGGTTCAGAGAACTAAGCTGCAAAGCCGTCAATCATCTTTGTGTTGAGATGGTAGGTCAGACTGTTCCTCGCATGTTCTTGAGCGGTTTCAGGGAAGGAAAAGGAAAGGCAAGCAGCTGAGCGTTAAAAGCTGCAGGCGGTGAGAATAAACAGTGTACAGAGTAGGACGGCATCGCAGCAGCCTTTTTCCAGCCCACACAGTCGACACAGGAGGGCTAGCACTCAAGCAAAAAGCCATTAATCTGTTAAACACACCCTCTGGATTATTTATCGCCGTTGTACACGACACCCATCCCCTGGATTCTCAATATCCTCCCTGCTGCCCTGTATACTGGTTAAATCAAAGTGACTGTTTCAAGGAAGGTGGTATGTACAACTATTAGGGTAAATTGCAGGAAGCAACGAGGCCTGCTGTTTGCACATATTCTGACGTACTGCCACGGGTGTTATGCATCATGAGCTCTGCAGCTGGAGTTCATGTTGTTGACCGGGCTTGTCACATAGGCTGCTCAGTTTTTAAGTGAACATTCTCAAGAGAGGTCTGACTAATGACTCTATATCACCGCATGTCCACCTGCCCTGTCTCCCTTTGACATTTCAGTGCTAATGCTATTGCTGCAGGGGCACCAAGCATGCTTAACTATGCCTATTTAAAGACAAAGATATGGACAGATTTATTTTTCTATGGTTGAAACCTTGAAAGCGACATTGAACCATGCCAGTTCGTCTATACTTCAGCTGACATACCAGCAGACAGACATGCTAGGCTATACATTACATATGAGGAGGTGTGGGAACATAAATGGTCAGAAAAAGAGAACACCCAGAAAACCCAGAACTTCCATCACAAATTAAATGTTTAACACACTAAAAGAAGCATAATCTTAAGCCCTAAAGGGCTTTACCGTAGTCCATTAACCTAAAAAAATCCAAACCCGGATCTGGTAATGATGTCACAACCAACTTAAAAGTGTTCCAGTTGAAAAACTAGTGGGATTTCTAATTGTTGGGCCCAGTGATCAGGCTAATTAATATTAGTGACACAAGCCAGTAACAATGTATTTCACTTCATTTTTAGCATTAAAATGCCAACATAATCACAAACAGAAGCTGTTCTATGTTCACAGCTAATATAATGACATAAATACACCAAGTGTAGCAACTTTTGCTGCGTTTTTTACATGTTGCAGCAATACTGAATTTTGAGATCAAGGTTTGTGTAAAACGTCCAACTTTTGACCACAGAGAACACTTGAACACTTGATTTTTGCAATGTACTAATTGAACTTTCAGACTACAGATAGTTGAGCAAATGGTATCCTTGGGTTTTTATGTGAGGCAGTGAACAATTAATGTCATATCTGCAGTTGATAACACTCTTATCATATTAAAGTCCCATAAAAACAAAACAGTTTTCCTTATAGGATAAAGCTAACAGCTAGTGAGCAAGACGTGAACTGGATTATGTTAGCTCCTCAGCTGGATTTCGGCTGTCTAAAAAAGAAAACAAGAAAAAATGCATTTGCCACATCACTTTTTAAAGAACCTTAGCTCTAAAGACAAACTTTAGAGCTAAGGTTGTGTGCCTGTCTCAAACAAATCTTTACATATACTTTTACATATGGCTTGATTTTGTTTACTTACTTTGTTTTCATTTGTAATGTCTAGAAATGTAGAGGAACTTTAGGAAAGGTCAGCAATTTGCTTTTTATATATTTTTTAAAATGTCAAAGAACAAAGTTACTCTGAAGATGTAGTGAGGGTTAAGTGAATCTGGTTGCCAATTAGTATTCCTTAGAGAGTTTAGGTTGTTTTCATTATAAGATAGTAAACGTCTATTAATGTGAAATCCATGTGGTCTCAAGAAATTGGGAACAGGATTCAAGTACGTCTGTGTACCATTTGTGCCACTGAGATTTTAGTAACTATAAAAATTGTTTAAAAAAAGATAAAGATTGCCTTATGTGTTCTTTAACTGATTACTGTATCTTTTGATTTGTTCATTACTGCTTGTTTAGGCTGTTTTGTGTGGCTCGTAAATGCAGATCAGAAATAATATTTGTGTCTAGTGTGAACATTTGCTAATATGCACTTCCCTCTAATAACATTTGAGTCCTTCACTTCAGTCTCTTGGTACCCATCCAGTCAATATGGGCATGCTGTTTTCACGGTGTCCTGCTAAGATGTGTGGGAGTCAGTTACAGATGATGAAATAATGATGGTTTCCTCTTCCAAAATGCTACTATGGCTTTTTTTTTACATTTGTTTTTGCTTTTCTTAAAAAAATCACTTCACTTTCTATAAATAGTCCTATAAACTAAAGTCTTCATAAGATGCATTGAAGCTGGACTTAAAAAGAACCATGATGCAGTTTAATGTGGATGGAAGTATCTTTTTTATTAAACTTTAGCTGCTGGATAAGCCTATACTGAATATTTTATTCATATAATTGTAGAAGAGACAAAAACATTTAGATATGAAACAATGTTTTGAAAAGGACTATCCAGTTACACTGTGGTCTAATTCCGGATGTAAAGCAATTTTCAGTAGTTAAAATTGCAAAAAATGTCATTAAAAGTTGAATTGTAGCAACATCACTGCATATTTCAAGCTAAGAAATATTGGCAAATTTGAACCTTGAATCCATTTCTTTGGCTAATTGCTCTGTAAGCATTTATTTATCATTTAAACCACAACTAGTCCCATATTTTAAAAAGTTACCATATGATCTTCAGCTTATTCCTGAAAAAGCTAAGACAATAGAGGTGGCACAGAAGAGGAAAAAAGCAACAAACTTAACAAGTGAATATCTGCTAATATAGCATTTTATTCTTCTGATATTAATATTTGAGTTGTTGAAGATGTTTAAATGACTACAATGAGCTAAAATAAAGGGTTCTTTACACTAGCTGTTAAGCTTCTATCACTCATAGGATTTAGTTAGTGTTCTTTAAACTCATCAAGATGTGATCTTTTTTTTCTACAGGCAAGACAATTTTATTTGCTTTGCACATTTTCAGCAACAAGGCATTTCAAAGAGTTTTGAATGATGAAAAATATAACAGTTCTCTTACCTTTGCCTCTGCAAAGATAAGAAATCTAGAAGTATCAAGCCTCTCAACATTTTCCTCTGCTTATATATTTCTATACAGCAGCAAGTTGCCCAGAGAACCAATATTGTACCAATGTACAATTGAGAAAATATTCCAGGCACTCAATATTAGAGCATGATCTCATTTGATTGTTTTATACTCCAAGGAAAGGCATTCAACCCATGTTTGTACAAGTTTCACCTTTATGTCCTTACCTTAACAGTTACTTCAAAACATGTCGCAAATTGTGAAAAGTTGCTTTTAAATTTGTCCTTCACTTTCTTCCCTTTTTTTTGCAATTATTCTTGAAATGTCATGCCATTTCTTTAAAAGGAAAAATAACCATTTAGAAAAATACACCTGTAATACCTGAGCTTTACACATAATGGAAACATGGTGGAAAAGTTGACTTGGCTTTTGCTCAGTAAGACTACAAAATAATTCAGCAACTTAAAAGCACAACACTCATTTAATTTAAAGCTTGAAAAGTCCCTCCGAGATTGAACTGTGACATTTTGCTTGGTTATTCTTTCACACTCTAAACGATTCCAGATCCCTGGGTAGTAGCTTGTTCACTCCGAAGTAAACTACATTATACTATGTTTCTTTACTTTTATTTTAACTGTGCTGTTTATGTTTCCAGTCTTTGAATGAAATTATTATATGAACTCAAGCAATGTCTTCCAGGGTTGTGCTTATTCAACAATTAGATTTTAACATAGGATTCATCTCATCGCTAATGAGAAAGAAATAACATTATTACTGTCACAATGTTATAACATTACCAGAAAAGTGATAAAAACAATATAAGGCTAAATGAACATGCTCATATCCAGATAAGTTTAAATAAGTGGATATTTTCTGTTCTACTTCTTCACAAAACTGGTAAGTTTTTTTTTATTGTTTTTTGAGCTGAACAAAATATGTTTTACCAAACATGGCTGGATGTTGGTGAAATTTGTCATTTGTACCATTAGTCCCAATCAGCTCACTTTGAGTCTGCCACGATAATTTCCAAACATCTATGAGACAAGAAAAACCAAAGAAACTCACTATAGCCACTTTACAAATCATAGTCACATGACATTGATTAATTAATTAATTTCATACAAGATGGGACTTCTTTTTTATTTAAATAATTTTTAAAATCTAGTCTGTCCAACTTTTCAGTTGCCACATGCATTTTGTTTTGCTAAGTTCAGTATTAATTTTCAAATATTTGCTCAAATCCATTATCAAACTTTTGAAAAGATAATAGGTTAATTCTGAATGAATTTAGAAAGTCATTTATTATTATTTTAAATAGAAATAATATAGTAACAGGGTTGAAACCAGTGTAGCAACCTTGAAGGGATAATACATTCATTTTAAATATATATGGTAATATTTATGAGATTAATGAATAGTCAGGATCACAGCAGAAATATTGTTTATTAACATGTCAGGTATCAACCTACAATGTTTAGCATTCAGACATATGTGAACTATTAGGGGCTTTTTTCCTGGGTTTTATATAAGCAGGCAATAATGGCACTGCATTCCCATAAATCCAAATTACTGTCAAACAGGTAACATATATTTATAAAAACACAAAGACCCATGAAACCATGACATATTTTGACAATTTAGCAACAGATTCAGTCTGTTTCTCAGTGACTTGGTTTTCCTTCTTTTTTTTTGCAGTGTCCAGTATTGCAAAGTTTCTCCTAACAGACAGCATGTCTGTCCTATAAATCACCTGTCTTCAGGGAATTCTGTCTAATTTTCAAAGGAGTATATCTGTAAAGATCCAGGCATTTAAAGTCTGTTGCTCTACGGAAAAGCAATGTGTATGTGGCTGCACTGGTGACATAGTTAATATTATTGGTTATGTTTTGTTTGTAGATGAGATAGATCAAGAATAAACTTTGAGTCTGAGTACAATGGGTTCATGTCAGTCTCCAAGTGTCTGGCCCTGATTTTTTACTTTATTCTTAGTTGTGGCTAATTCAGTCCAAACAGCAGAAGTAGGTTAATGACTAAGTCGTCAATAATTTACCCCAAAAGTTTCTTTCTTACTGTACTTAGTTTAAATCACTATATTCATCCAATGCTTTAACAGAACGGTAGCCGTTTGTTTTAATCACTCTGTAGGACTTGAATTTTTATCTTTATTAATTTGCTACTTTAAAATAAACAGAGATTAGTAAACTGGTGAAACTATAAATGGAAGCTCCTATTAGTTTTTTACCTGTGTTCTACATACTATGGGATGTGGATTAGGTCAAAAGAGAGCGTGAGAGCAAAGGTTTACATGCCAGTAATTTCAGTGTTGTGTCTTTGTTGTGTTCCTGTTCTCTTTTTTGTGGTTACCTGTCAAATCCAATTATACTGAGGCAAGGTGGGGTGCTTTTTGAACCGAAGTGCCCTTCAGTCTGCCTGGGCAAGCGCTCCCTGGGAATAAAACTTAAAACCACAGGCTTCCACTCCATAAAACAATTCTCTGTGCCATCCTTAGAGATTTGCCGCTACAATCTATTGAATTTCAAAACAGACTGGCAGGAAGACAAAACTCTGGGTCTGATGCAACATCTTTATTCTGGGGAATGAAATCTAGATTGTGACAAAGTCTTCAGCCATTTAATCAGTCCCCTATTTTACTTTCTATTGGGCTGTCCACAGATTTAGTTTCACTTCACAGGGATGCACATCCAGAAGGTCTGGTGACAGCTGAAGCAAATGACAGTCAAGACAACTTTTCTTTCAGGCTTTGCCACCATGACCCAGAAAACACCTCTTGCTTTAGTAGATTTAAAGACTTCCCATTAGGTTTAAGTGCAGTCATTACAGGAATGAATGTCATCATAATTTAGGGCTTTTATTGATGCATTTGAACTGTTCTTTCTCCAGCTGGGAATCATGATGCAACATACCTCCGCAGATTAAAAAACAAAAACAAAAATAAGATGCAGTTTGTAGGGGATACCGGGGCTAGTTGTCTCTCTAAAGTATTTTGCTCATCATCCAAACATATCATAGATTTGTAGATTAAATGAAAGCTCAGGATCTTGGCTTGAATTAATTCACCTTTCTGTTTTATAATTCATTGTAATAAAAGGATATCACCAGTCAAAGACATTCGGACCCACTGTGACAACCTGCCTCTTGTTGGGGTTTGTTGTCACAATGTATAAACTTGGTTGTCCCTATTGATTTCAATTGGGTTTTTATTACAATTTTAAGAAAATGTGTAACTTTTTTATAATGATAGACAAAAAATTAATTTAGGTTTAGGAATAAGTAATAATAGTTGTAAAGTGAAGGAATGTATAGTGCTGAAAAATATAGCATTGAACAAAGCAATTAGTTTTATTTATTATAAACACAAAAAAGTTAACCCAACATCGTTCTTAATGCTAAACATCCATGCAAATGTATTGAGACTTAAACATGTTTTCCCAATTCATACTCTTAACTATTACTTCAACTATTTACTCTTCTCTCAAAACACAAAAAGCCAAGAGTCCCATGTGAAAACCAACCCCTGGAGCAGAGAGAAAACCAGTCCCATGTGACCTCTTGACAAAAAATGTTAGCCAGCTAACACGTCTTTAGCTAGCTTAATAAATGTTAGCTCAAATCAAAGCTCTCATCTTTGACTTTTTGATTAAATACTGTGTACTTTAAAGCTAATGACTGACAAACTTTTATTACAAAAATAACACCAACATGAAAAATTACTCAGACCCATAAAAATGACTACGTTTATCCTCACCTCAGTGTTCTGTGTTCAAATCCAAATTAATAATAATAAGCCAAACGTTTGATATAAAAATCCAACCACAGTGCTTTCTAGTATGGCTGTAATAAGCAATGTGACAACCAACCCATGGGAACCAGCCCCAGTCTTCCCCACTAAATCAAGCCCAAGGTTATTCATACCCCTGGCATATTTAGGTTTAAAGTAAGATAACATAATATTTTTTGTTTCAGAGAGACCCCGTCAGAATGTCGACTGATAGAGAATCTGTGACGCAAACTAAAGATTAGGGTGATTGCAAGGAGGACTTGAAGCTCACCAAAGTTAATCTTCAACACGCCAGTGAAAACATGCAAAAAGCTGACCAGGAAAAATAAAAAAGCTGACAGAGACAACACACAATTTCTGTAGTCACCATAACTTTCTGGCATAATTATGGCTGGATATTTGACCACTCTTCCTTGCTGAATAGATGTAGTTTATTTATACATTGGTTGGTTAATTTTTGTGGAATATTTTAAGAACAATCCACTTTCTTATTTTTCAAAAGGATTAAGGACGAGACTTTAGGGAGACCATCCAGGAAGCTCAAAGCATAATGCTTAAACCCTTCTAAAACTAATTTTGGTTAATATATTTTTGATCATTGTTCCTGCTTGAAAACCTAATTGCATTCTACCATCTGACCCAAACTGTAACCCATAAAGAAACGAAAATTGGTTAGAATGTTCAGAAACAAAACAGAGCTACCTGCTCCAATTGGACGAGCCATATATCAAATGTGACTACACAGACTTATCTGTTTGGCTAGTATGAAATAAAGGATGCTTAGAGGAGTTAAGGTGAAAGCGACAAACATAAAAATCCTGCAAAACCTGACCAGCACAGTGATGGCAGCATCATGCTGTGGGTTTGTATTGATGCCAGTGGTGGTGGTTAATTACTTCAATCAAAAGTTGGACACGGTTGCATGTTTCAGCAGAATAATTATTGCAAGAAAAAAAACATCAAAACAGATTTTGGAATGAATAAAGCAGACAAACATTCCCAACTTCAACCCCTATTGAAAATTCCTGGACTAGGCTTTTCAATTTAATTTAGATCTGCTATTTCTGATAAAGAAACGAAGATAATATCCATGCTGGGAAGCTTGTTTTGTTACAGGCTACTAAGCGATATTTATCCAGATATTAGTTGGGGGTGTATGATGAGTTTAGGGCTTTGTGTGTAATGTTAAGCAAGTGTTATTAAGATCTGTAATAAATTCAAGGTGCTGCACCTAATTCCTGCTTCTCGAAATGTATTTTTGCCGTATTTTGCATCATCAGTTCACTCTAGAAAAAGAATGATTGAAAAGCCCAAAATTGATATGGTGAGTGGATGTAAACCTCTGTCCAGAACTTTGTTGATGTTGGATGTTGTAGCAAATTTAACAAAAGAGAGAAAAACTGTAAGTTTAATAATATTCCTGCATCCCTGGCTCGCTAAAAAAAAAAGACAGACTTTTCATTTTTTTGTCAAAGCGGGTGCATTTTAGTCAAAGCTTTTTCTTGTCGACTCACTATACGATTCCCATACATCTCAGATCAGGAGAAACAAGAATGAGGCATGGAGCTTTCTAATGAAGACACTGTGCACCAGTGGGCTGCTGGAGCCAAAACTGAACAGAGGAGATGATGGCTAGATCCATGCTGTGGTTCTTTTCAAGGCTGCAGTGTGTCTCTGACTGCCTAATGAGGCCTTATTAATTCAGATCAGGGTGAATGATTACCTCATCATTCCCCATTCTCCAGAGAGCTTGCTCTCCTTCTGTACTCTGCCCTGTAAATTTACAGCACGCTTAATCCAGAGGCCGCCTCTCACCGTGAAACTTTAATACACCACATTTGGAGCGGCTGCTAAACGATATGAGCTACAACAGAGCTCTAATGTGAGCAAGTCATGCATGTTCCTGTGGGATACAGCAATTACTTGGGATTGTTTTAAAGTCTGCACAGATGACTACTATCTCCTGTATCTGTTCTCTTTTGGAGAGGCTGCACTCCCACTAGCAACAGATCTCTGACAGTAAACACAGAACACCCTCCCCATCTCTGTGCAGAGACTAGTTGCCTAGCAATGAAGTCTCTGATTTTTGTGGTCTGTGTTGCTTACATACGCAAGAAAAAAAAAGAAAAAGAAAACTCATCAGGATTAGACTTAGAGTACTGTAGCAGCCAGCGTCTTATTCTGTTTCTCCATGGTTATGTGGTGTATTTTAGAATGCTGGCTTTTGGATATTGACAACAAAGAGAGCCCAGCAAATGATGCTGCATGACCAGAGGCTCCATCTTCAATGAGAGACACATTTCTCGCTGATCCTTCTCCATACTGCCCTCTACATCTTTCAGCAGAGTTGATGAAATATTAAAAGTTAATCTCTCAGGTCAGAACTGAGCTTGTTGTTAATCACGTTTGCAGTGATCAAATTCAAAGCTTCAGTAAGGGAAAAAGCTAGGTGGATTCGGTTTTGCACTTTGGCTTCACTTTATAAAAAAGAAAATTGAGTAAAAGTTAAAGTCCCATCCTTTAAAACTAACATGTTAAAGTCTGGAATGTTTTGCATCTTGATTGTACCGTGAGTGGTAGAAACAGGAAAGACGCTTTCCTCTTAAAAAAATCAAGCAGGTGAGTAGCAAAATAATTTATATCACAAAAATTGAAAGTCAACTTTAATACAGAGACACGTAACAATGTTTATTTATTTATTTATATATATATATATATATATATATATATATATATATATATATATATATATATATATATATATATATATATATATATATATATATATATATATATATATTTGGGCCTCCTGGATTTATTTTTTTATTTTTGGCTGTGAAATTATGTGCAACGTGTCAGTGCTTCTGCTGTCTTTTCCTAGACAACTTCAGCATTCAGAATTTAGCAATTAAGGGAAGTCGAAAATAGAAAAGTAAATAATATTCTGGTTAAATGTGTTTATTTCTCTGTTTGACATTCCTAAATCGGCCATAAGCCCAAAACCAAACCAGACTTAAGAAAAGTACACAAAGAAAGGGAAGTGTTTCCTTGCTGCTGTCGCCACTTGCATGATCAGTGTGAACGATTGAATTTCAACTAGGACTTTAGAGGAATGTATTTGAGTGAATGGAATACAGTATAGTTTAAAGAATCAGAAATTGTCTTTATGACTGGAATGAAGTGACCATAAATTTCTGTATATAACTCACACCTTGAGATGACAAGATTCTGTTGAGCAAATATTGAGACTCTCCTTTATAATCTTGTATAAATAATGGAAACTATACATATAACTATACAGTTTCAAACTTCATGTAAATCCAAAACATTATACAGTAAATACACACAAAATACTTTCAAAATATATATACTATCATTAGAAATGTATATTTGATTAATGTTTAGGATAAAATACTTAAAACAAGCCTTAATTGGATTGCAATGTAGCATACACATTTACAGCATTATTGCTTTGTGCTCTTAAGATAGTTATCAATAGAAAGTTGTTAGTAGCTGCAACAAGACCAAGTTTGTAGGATTTGTCTGAAAATTCAGCGGTGCGTAAATGCATCATCCTAAAGTTTTGCCACTGATCCCAGCCCAGTTACTTTAACTGCTTGATACTGGCTGACATATCCCTGACTGACCTCAAGAACTGCCTGCTTTGTTGTCCACACTATAGCAGAACTGTTAGAGGAATATCCTCGTGTAAATCTTTGCTTTCAGGCAGATAAATTCAATCATTCCATGTGGCTGTGCTTGATCTCTCATACATCATAATCACAAAAACTTCTAAAAGATTTCTAGGTCATCATCACTCATCGCTCCGATCTGGGGGTTATTGACAGTTGGATGAAGAAACATCCCTTAGGGTATTAGTCTTAAGCTGAGCCATTCTTCCAACAACTAAAAATGGAATATAAATAAATAAATAAAAGATAATCTCCTTGCTTTTTATTAGTCTGGGAGAAGGAGAAAGATCATGTTTAGATTTAAATTTTGTGCTCTAAAAACAAAGAGGGAAAAAAAACTAAAACTGCAAAATGAGTGTCTGTGGACTCAATGTCAAATATGCAGTAAATACATACAAAAAGATTCAATCGTCCAAGACTTGATCAAATTAGTCTAATAGAGCAGTGTGATCTGGTCAGTACGGCCACCATATTATTTACAATTAAAAGGGGATAAAGGGGGATAATATGAAACAAGATCAAGATCCCACATGAGATTTTGTACTGACTATACGTTTTTTTGTAATGATTTCATGTAACTTTATATAATCTACAGATCTACAAATAGAATAATAGAGAGGATAATATACAACTGGATTAAATTATATATGACATTTGAAAATGTCTAGGATGATCTACATCCAAATTCAAATACAAATAATCTTTATAAGAAATCAAATGATATCTGATTAATATCATAGGTAGGGTTTTTAATTTATTTAACAAGTTTATACAAGTAGAACTGGTGAGAAAATGGGAAAACGAACCAGTGAAGGAGCAAACGGACAAGAAGACACTTTGAAACACAAGACGAAGCAATATAAAGGAAACAAATTGTTGCAGCTAATTTCTTCTGGAAATTGACGTTCTTCTGGCTGATGTTTAAACTGTCCAACTTGTTTTCATTCATATTTATATTTTTCATATACCGTAATTTTGAGCGCACTTGAATATAAGCCGCACCAAAAATTTTTTACAAGAAAATAAATGTTGTACATACAGTGGCTTGCAAAAGTATTCGGCCCCCTTGAACTTGTCCACATTTTGTCACATTACAGCCACAAACATGAATCAATTTTATTGGAATTCCACGTGATAGACCAATACAAAGTGGTGTACACGTGAGAAGTGGAACAAAAATCATACATGATTCAAAACATTTTTTACAAATAAATAACTGAAAAGTGGGGTGTGCGTAGTTATTCAGCCCCCTTTGGTCTGAGTGCAGTCAGTTGCCCATAGACATTGTCTGATGAGTGCTAATGACTAAATAGAGTGCACCTGTGTGTAATCTAATGTCAGTACAAATACAGCTGCCCTGTGAAGGCCTCAGAGGTTGTCTAAAGCCGCGTTCACACCGGTCAGCGCGTCCAGGCGTCAAATCGCTGAAACGGACGAAAGTCGACGCTTTAAAATTAAAACCCAGCTGCTTGCACACTTGTGGTCTGCGTCGGCGCGTCGGGGCATCAGTGCGTCACGTCATGACGTCAGCGTGCGGGCGTGGATTTGTCTGTTGCTAGTTGTTTACAACATGGCGGATCTTGTCGGATCAGCAGCGCGTCTTCAACTACCGGCTCTCCCGGGCCCGGCTGGTGGTGGAAGATGCATTCGGGATCTGGTCTGCACAGTGGAGAATGTTTCACCGCAGACTGGAAGTCAACCCCGAAGTTGTGGAGAAGTTTGTGAAGTGTGCGTTAGCTAGCGTAGCGTTAGCTAACATAACAAGAAAGTTAAAAGAAAAAATATTTTTTTCTATGTTTAACTGCTTACCTGGCACTCCAATATCCTCCGATATCTTCCTCCAAATCAGATCCGATCTCTTCCTGTCTTTGTAAAAAGACGAAGACGGGTCATACAGTTCACGGACATTACATACAGCGACGATCAGTTTGTCCTCCATCTTGAATAAAAAATTTGCCGATTCCCCCATGGATGGAGTTACTACGTCAGTACAACGAGACGCTCTGATTGGTTGACGCCGCGCGTCTGCTGCCCGAAAGTTCAATTTTTCCAACTTGAGCAGCAGACGCCCCGACGGACCTTCGGGGCGTCTGATGCCATCACTTGCTGCTTGGCAGTTTGACGCCCACTAGATGCGTAGATACCATAGACTTGCATGTAATCTAGCTGCCCTGCTGCCTGGACGCGCTGACCGGTGTGAACGCGGCTTAAGAGAATGTTGGGAGCAACAACACCATGAAGTCCAAAGAACACACCAGACAGGTCAGGGATAAAGTTATTGAGAAATTTAAAGCAGGCTTAGGCTACAAAAAGATTTCCCAAGCCTTGAACATCCCACGGAGCACTGTTCAAGCGATCACTCAGAAATGGAAGGAGTATGGCACAACTGTAAATCTACCAAGACAAGGCCGTCCATCTAAACTCACAGGCCGAACAAGGAGAGTGCTGATCAGAAATGCAGCCAGGAGGCCCATGGTGACTCTGGACGAGCTGCAGAGATCTACAGCTCAGGTGGGGGAATCTGTCCATAGGACAACTATTAGTGGTGCACTGCACAAAGTTGGCCTTTATGGAAGAGTGGCAAGAAGAAAGAAAACCATAAGAAGTCCCGTTTGCAGTTTGCCACAAGCCATGTGGGGGACACAGCACACATGTGGAAGAAGGTGCTCTGGTCAGATGAGACCAAAATGGAACTTTTTGGCCAAAATGCAAAACGCTATGTGTGGCGGAAAACTAACACTGCACATCACTCTGAACACACCATCCCCGCTGTCAAATATGGTGGTGGCAGCATCATGCTCTGGGGGTGCTTCTCTTCAGCAGGGACAGGGAAGCTGGTCAGAGTTGATGGGAAGATGGATGGAGCCAAATACAGGGCAATCTTGGAAGAAAACCTCTTGGAGTCTGCAAAAGACTTGAGACTGGGGCGGAGATTCACCTTCCAGCAGGATAACGACCCTAAACATAAAGCCAGGGTAACAATGGAATGGTTAAAAACAAAACATATCCATGTGTTAGAATGGCCTAGTCAAAGTCCAGATCTAAATCCAATCGAGAATCTGTGGCAAGATCTGAAAACTGCTGTTCACAAACGCTGTCCATCTAATCTGACTGAGCTGGAGCTGTTTTCCAAAGAAGAATGGGCAAGAATTTCAGTCTTTAGATGTGCAAAGCTGGTAGAGACATACCCTAAAAGACTGGCAGCTGTAAGTGCAGCAAAAGGTGGTTAGTCAAAAGTATTGACTCAGGGGGCTGAATAATTACGCACACCCCACTTTTCAGTTATTTATTTGTAAAAAATGTTCAGAATCATGTATGATTTTTGTTCCACTTCTCACGTGTACACCGCTTTGTATTGGTCTTTCACATGGAATTCCAATAAAATTGATTCATGTTTGTGGCTGTAATGTGACAAAATGTGGAAAAATTCAAGGGGGCCGAATAATTTTGCAAGCCACTGTATATAGGCCACACTTGAATATAAGCCATAGGTTTTCATGTTGTAACATGAGATAATTACACAGAAAGACACTATAAGGACGTTTTCTTTTTTTTGCTTTTACTCTGAAATCTTCAATCTTCTTTTTGGTCGCGATTGTTTTTGCATTAAGCCGGATCTGCACAGTGGAAACACCTTGGCCGTCTGCTCTCTGTGTTCATCCAGTCTTCAAGAATGTTTTCCAGTTCGGGCCATCTGCTTTTATGTCCTCTGAATGTTTTAGTCGTCGTTTTACATTGATTCAATTCTTCCCGCTGCTTCCTCCAATGCCTCACAATCAATTAGTTGATGTCAAGCTCACGTGCAGTAGCTCCATTTCCTTGTTAAATGGCCAGCTCGATTGCCTTTAACTTTACCACATGAAGAAATGCATCATATGCATTTCTTCATGTGTTTTCCATGATGAGGGTGTGTGCATGATGCGCAAAATAACAGTTCAAAATGAAAACTAGTGTCTTCTTCTGTGCATAATCTTTCCCCACGTTTGTCTCACATTTGTGCTTCCTGCTAGAGTGCCCCCCGGAGGCCGTTTGGCAGTAAAAATCTCTAAATTAGCTGCATTGTTTAATAGGCCGCAGGGTCCAAAGCGTGTGAAAGAAGTAGCGGCTTATAGTTCGAAAATTACTGTAAGTCCTAAATGTAGCTCAGCTATCAGAAGAATGTTGATCTATGTATGATTGTTTGGTTTAGCTTTAGTGATTGGTTAGAATATTTAGTATTTCAACCAATAAGAAGTAGAGGAAATTTGTTAGTGCATAGTCAGTAGGTAACATTATTGGATCCGACATTCCCCCTGGTCCCGCCAGCCGGCGTGTTTAAAGTTTATTCAAAAACTGCGTCAACATGAGAGGGATGCCAACTGTTGATGATGGGGCATTAAGGGGAAGTAGAGTGTATGACCCAATCTAGCAAGGGGGAATGCAGTCTCTCATACCTCATTCTAAGGGGTTAGGTTATCATGAGCTATCTCTGTAGTCATGCTGCTAGAGGCTCAGACTGCTGGAAGACAAACTGACAACTTGTCTTCACTCTGCTGCTTTCTTCTTCTACTACTCTCTAATTTGCACAAATTGTTGTTATCACGTTTAACTTTATATTTTCTCTCTTTTTTTTCTCTGTAGAAGCTTCATCTAGGCCAGTGTTCTGTTTGGCTGTGGATACCTTCTTGGACATCGGCTGAAATAATACTGCCAACAACTAAATGTTTTCCCTTTCCTGCTATTAACTTTTTGCTTTCTTTAACATAGAAAGTACTCTTACATCAGTTCTTCTGTTTCTTTTTCTGTGTCTGCTCTGTCTTCTCAAAACCCCCTGTAGGTCGTGACAGATGGCCACTTTCACTTGCACAGTCAGGTTTTGGTTCTGCTGGAGGTTTCTTCCTATTAAAGGGGAGTTTTTTCCTCTCCACTGTCGTAACATGCATGCTCAGTATGAGGGATTGCTGTGAAGTCAATGACTCGATACGATCTGCTGGGTTTACTTCCAAAGAAAGCTTTAAACCCATTTGAATAATGAACTGAAATGTATGTACTGTTTGACAACTATGATAAATTGGAATGTATGTATTATGGGACTGAAAATACTTTTTTTTGTACAATGCCTAGAGATAACTTGTGTATTGGCACTATGTAAATAAACCTAATTGAATTTAGGTGTTAGGGAAAAGGAAGCTATAAGCTAACTGTAAGGTGAAGTGTGTTGTGGATGTTTTTGTAGTTCCTGACAGACACCCAACAGCTGCCACAAGTCAAGAACAGTCTGGTTCCAAGTGCATGATATAAATCATCAGATCAAAGTTAAACACGTTTTTTTAATGAGTTTTTTTTTATCTAAAAAGGAGTATAATCTATACTGTATGTTGCTATTTATATATTTATTGTTTTGAATGTAAAGACACAAATAAAACTTAGGCTTAATGTCTATAAGACATCTAGTTAATTTCTGATTAATTCTGAACATTAGAAATCCAGTGGAAATTCATTTCAAGCTAACACCATTATTTTTGGAATTTCCTTTTCCTTTTTTTTTACAGAATGACACAAAAACCCATGAGAGTGAGTCAAGACAGTCAAAAACAGGTTTTCCCTTAGGGGCTCAGTTTAAGAAGTTTGGGAAGAAAACAGAAAAGAAGCTCATCCTGATACATACGGAGACTTTAGAGTTTTTCATTCCTCTGGGTGAGGATTGAGTAATCCACTCAGGAGCTCAGTACTCACCAGAAGAGTATAATAAAGCTCTTTGACAGTCTTAAAATAAAAAAATTGTGACATTGTTGAGATTCTACATACAGTGTCAGGCAGAACGGAAGACAATGAGTGTGGTCAGCTAGTAACAAATGGGAACAGCTGTGATGTATTAGAAAAAGCACTTCATATGGCACATAGCAGAAGACAATGAGAGAGTGCCTGCTTTGTGAAAAAGAGTCTGATGATGTTCTCTTGCATTTTTAATTAATTTTCTTCTTACAGCACACCCCACCCCACCCCATTCCACGACAACTGCATCTCTCTTGCCAAAGCTGCTTAGCAAGAGAATCTCAGGGAGACATGTTGTGCATTGCAAAGCTCTTGGAAAAGCTGCAAAATGACACTATAGCCCCACTTTAGGGGGAAACTGAACACTGTCAATGGAGCCTGTGAGATATACTGTGGGTCTACGCATCTCTAAGCATTTTACTCTTGTGTTCTGTCTTTATACTGCAGAAAGTTTAATGCCTCAGGGCCTGAGGATGAGACAATTTAGTACAAATAGCATTTCGACTGATCCCTACAATGTTCAATAAAACTTTACATCTGTCCATCCATTGTCTTTTCAGGGTTATGGGGTGGAGGGGCGGCGCTTATCTCCAGTCGTCATTGGACAGTCGACAGCTTGCCAGTCCATCACAGGGCATCACAGACAAATAGAAAACCAACTCACACCCTCTTAAGGGGAATGTAGAGTGCCTAATTAACCTAAGAGTCATGTTTTTGGCAGTCACAAGAAGCCTGAGTGCCCTGACAGAATTCACACATACAAGGGGAAACATGCAAAGCAGCAGTACTACTAACTGCACCACTTTGCAGCCCCCAAAACTTGACAGCAAGTGTATATTTCCTACCAGCAATTCTCTTAGACAGCATCGTCATGCTATTTTGATATTTGCAATAGCATCAAACATAGGAACAAAAGAAGGAGTAGGCAAAAATAACTAAATATAAACTCAGATCTTGTTCCCCATCTTAGCGCACAGCTATTGTTTATTTTGTCATAAGTTTCTTGGTGACACATATTAACCCGTTCAACCCAGTGTTTTTCAGCCCTGGTCCTCAAGGCACATTGCCCTGAATGTTTTAGATGTTTCCCTGCTTCCGCATATCTGATTTCATCTGATGGCTGATTCACAGGCTTTTGCTGAACTGCATTCCTGCATTGTGCCTTGAGGACCAGGGTTGGGAAGCATTGACTTAACCTAACCTTACTGGACAAACCACCCCATACATTATGCTTAAGTATTTAATAACTTCTAAGTTACTGTACACCCAAGATATACACATATGTGATACTTGGTGTATTTTCTTTTGACCATGACTGCTCGCAACAGCCTGAATTAAAAGTAAGATTTTTAGCCTGTAAATTAATGTTCACAACTGTTTGCAATAGTTCAAATTCAAAGGTTAATTTTGACAGTAAATAAACAATAGAAGTCATGCTAGTGTTACATAACACTGTGTGTAGTTATTGAAATAAACGTTTGAACCCTTTCCCTATTTCACTTTTTGGGTGAAGATGGAAGTTTCATTGCTGGGTATAGTGAGACAATATCTGAGAGGAAGGTCTTCAAATACATTGTCACATGAGGTCAAGCGTCTGTATTGTGTGTGTGTGTGTGCGTGTGTGTGTATGTGTGTGGGTGTGTGGGTGTGCGTGCGTGCGTGTGGCATCTTCCATATCATGTTGTGTGAGAATGAGGGAGTGTGTAACTGGTCTTCACCCTGCAGTAGATCCTCGAGTGGAGAAAGAATCTAATTTCCTCGCGGCTGAAAGGCTTGGGGTGAACTGATGCGTAGAGCTAGCGGTCCGTGTAAAATTGACCATGAAAGTCGCTCAATTCAGATCAAAGTCAATACACCCCCTCTTGCCTTGACTGTTCAATAGCTTCAGTACATTAGAGGTTGCACGAAAGCTTACAGGGCTCTCTATCAAAGTCATAGAGTGTCAGTGACCACTGATACTGAGATTCTGCACTTCTGTGGAAATACATCAAGTGATTGATAGACAACATAAGGGAAGGTTTCATTTTCACAAAGTTTTGAAGAAAAGTTAGAGAAAAACATCATTACTTTTCAGATATGTTAAACATATAAAAGAACTGATGGGAGTACCAATGGAGACCTCTTGTTATAAAAAAAAAGGTTGTTTTAGGATTTTTAGACACACAGGTTGTTTTAAGTCATTTTTCATGATGATTCCCAACACAGCCTATAAAAGGTATGGTTGGAAAAATGAATATGGTTGCCCCAACTATTAGTAATTTCTGGATTCTGTAAATTAGCCTGGATCCAGCAAAGTAGTGTTATGAGTCTGGAGATTTGTTTTGTGTGGTGGTTGTGAATTAACATCAGTTCTTCAGTTGATCGACTAGAGGGCGCAGTGGAGGCACCAGTCTCAGCTCTGATGGGTGGTGCTTTTGCACACCTGCACCTCATCAGAAGATTGGCAGTCATATAAAAGGAGCTGGAAGCCAGTCACTCAGTGTTTGCCTTTGTGGTACCATTTCTAGCCCTCTGTGAAACTCAGTTTTTACTCCAGAGCCTTACCTTTTCTTTGTCCACTTCCTCCAGGTACCTTTTCAAGTCCTCTTGCTCCTGAGCTCCAGATCCCTCGTCTCCACACCCATACTTTCTTTCAAGAATTTCCAGGATAATCTCCACGACTGGTTCCAGCTTCCTCGTTCCATCTACTTCCGCCTGCTGTTAAACAAATCCATACTCACCATTCTCAGTCAAACTGATGGCCTCACTGTTCATTGGTGTGCCTCCTGTCTGCCCTCCAACACCTTCAAATAGCAACTCTACATAACAAACCTAAGTGTTTTCAATCTCCCAGCTCACCTTCTCAGATTACCTGCAACCTCCGGGTCAGTCACCCCATCAGTCTTCCTCCAGCTTCACTCACACTCCCCTGGCGTTCCCATTTCATCAGTTCTGTAAGCATTTATGATATACTTTTCTCAGTCTTGTTATCCTCATCTGAATAATTTCAGTGCTCCAGCTCCCAGCAGTTTCCCCAGCACCTTCTGGATCTACATTCACCATCATTTCAATAAACTTTTTAAAACCTTTCTGGTTTACTGAAAGTTTCGTGCATGTGGGTCAAACGGATATCTAAAACCATGACATATAGAAAACAATTGTAGTTCCAGAATGCCCTGAATTTTTTTCATTGTTCAGAGATAATTCATACACAAAATGGAGCACTCTCCAGACTTAAAAAAAAATAAGGTTGACATTGTCAGGATGACACTATCCCTTGAGATTACACTTTCAGCCATCCTATTTTTGGTTTTTTAAGGTTTCTTGCAAAGACCTTAACTACATTTGGTCACTTTCAACTGTTCATATTTCCCTTCAGACTTTAACTAGACCCTAGTTCCATTAACAAAAGTACACCAAACGCCTTTGTGCCATATGAAGTGCTAATTTATCACAGCTTTTTTACATTTACTATTGTGATACCGCCATCACTATGGGTGATGTGCAGTATTTTTGTGTATCAAACACACCTTCTGGAATTATGGCCAGAAAGTTCAATCTTGGTTTCATCCAACCAGAATACATTTTTCCATAATCCTTTTGGAAAACTTTTGTTTTAAAACAGATGTTTTTCCAAAATTTTACCAGATTTTGATGTTTTTCTTTGTCAGTAAATACAAAGCTTTTGCAACTTACCTCGTAGCGTAGGCTTATGAAGAATACAGGAGACTTTTGTCACATGTATTATGCAGGCAGTACTTGCCTAAATTTCCTAAACCCCCTCTAAACAACCGTTTGCCAGTCTGCTTCACTGGTTATCATCTTTCTTCTTTTGTTCATTTAGGGAGATGTCTAGTTCACCATATTTTCTCCACTTGGTGACTGTTTTGTTACACTGAATATCCAATTCCTTGGAATTTTTTTTCATACCCTTTATCTAACTGACAATGAGATCTACAGTATCTGATTCTTTGGAGAGTCTATTAATAGCTTAAGATGGAAAAAAGGGGCATTGAAAATGTTTGGAAATGCCAACTCGAACAGCTGAACCTTATTAGGGGTTAATCAGAAGGACTCCTATTAGACACAAATTGCAATGTGGTTATTTCTAAACACAGCCAAATCGGCAGTTAAGGGGTGTGCACGATTTTAGGTTTTGCTTTTTCAAATGTTTAGTATCGTTTATAGGTGAAATAATTTATCTTGATCAAATTTAACATCTCAAAAATGTGCTATTCTAACAACCACGTGCAGACTTTCATATTCACTGTAGCTTTTGCGATTACGAAGTGTGGCAGTGTTCCTAGGAAGATACATAGAACAGCTTGATTTTCATGGTGATTGGAGTACAACAGTGATAAAGCTAGACTATAAAAACATTTAAACAGAAGAATATGTTATTTGGCACAACACATGTTGCACAAACTAACAAAGATCTTTGGACATTGGACATTTCTATATGGAAAATTTGTAGGTAGCTTGCCTATGAAATTCATGTTAAGCAGATAATGTATCTCTATAAACGTCCACAAATCCACTGTTATTGTGTAGATGCTAAAAGAAAAATCTTCATACATCTTGAAATAATGTAATATTTTGATTTTTGTTTTGTTTTGGTAAAGAGCAAAAAAAGAATCATTCATTTTTTGCATTTGCTTAATTCTTGTCAGAGTTAATGGATGATCTGGAGCCCAGCCCAGCTATCCATGAATATGAAGCGGGACACACCTTACCCTGGTTTCTGCCTGTAACAGGACAAGCACAGAGATGCATGCCTATCTCCAGTGTTAATCTGTAAAATACAGGCTACACAATGGACAGGCCACAAATCCACATATCACTGGGCAGCACAGAGGCACAAAGGGGGTAAACAACCAAGCACACAAACACACACTAACTCAAACCATAGGGCAATTTAGAGAGACTAGTTTTTTTTTTACTCTGGAAGAAAGCCGGAGTACCTGGAGGGAACCCACTCATGCACAAGAACATACAAACTCCATGCAGAAAGATCTTGGCCAGAATTCGAATCAAAACCCTTTTGCTGCAAGCCAGCAGTGCTAACAACTGTTCCAGCCTGCACATTTTGTTGCTTTCATTTTTTGCCCAATCTTCTGTTTTTCTTGTATTATGTTAAGATTCTGCTCCTTGAACCTTAAATTTCATTTGGCGTTAACAAAGAGGATGTCTGAGAGCCTGTGGACCTCCCAGCTGGGAAAAAACAAGATTTTTTATTATTGTCAAAATAGTTTGTTGAACTATGTTATAACCCAGAGGTTTAAATGTGAAGGAGGGAGTAAGGTAAACAATGGAGTTATTTACAAGGTGGTGTTCAGGGCTATTTACAAACACAGGTATTTTATAACTGATTTAAAGAAATGTTCTACACCGAATTTTAAACACTAACAGAAAATAACCCGGACGGGAGGAAGGTGCTGAATATCTATAAACATACACTAATGAGATTGAATAAAAAGGTGGGGCAACGCTTCACCGTGTGCAAAACCGCATATAACAACTAAGACACACAGTAACCTAAATTACCAGCACTACACAAAAATAAGAACAAAGGGGAATCTAAAAATGGAACGGAAAAAAACAAAAGCTAACCAGCCTATTGCCAAACGAAACTCTCAGGCTATCAAAAGTACAACACCACCGAGTGGTCTTTACAAAGCTTAAAGTTATCAGATCTAGCTGTCCGGATACACACACATCACATAAAGCCAGACAGGGTTAAGTGGGGACGACACCACAGATCTGGGCCTGTATGGGAGAGCCGCTCTTTAGATGTCATCAGCCCAAGTTGGAACAGCTGCGTGCTGGGCGCAACAAGGAGAAAGCCCAGACGGGCCTGTCGCTGTCCGCGGTGCTGAACAGAGAGGAGCGGGCGCTGTCCGCGGCACTGACTCCGGCTCCCAGGACGGACAGGCAGTGGCCGTAACAAACTAAATACAAGTTCACTTTTTAAAAAGCCATGCTGTATCGGCTCCTTGTCACAGCGATGTCTGTGTCATATCAGAGTTTATTTCTATGTAAAGTTACTTGGCAATGGTATTGAAAGCCCACTTAAATGGAGATTATCAACAGATGATTGTAAGGGGTAAAACACTGCTTATAAAGAAGAGAAGGTGAGCCAAGTAGCGATGACAGAAGAGCTGAAGACAAACAAGACATTTTAATCCCTCCAGCACTTAAAAATAGAGCAGTAAGAGACTAGGGGAAGAACAACTAGGATGTGTGGCTATTTTTTCTTTTTCCACAATCATTTGAAAACTGTCACCTTAAACGTAAAGTTACTTGGTGAAATATTAATAGTCCTATTGGGAACTGCCACATCAAATTCTTTTGGCAAAAACACTTGATGTATATATATCAAATGAATAATTTGGAAGTGCAAAAAATATTACAGTTTTGCTTTAGCAACAAATTTAAATAACTTAAAAAATGAGGCCAGAATTTCTCAAACGCTAAATGAGACAAAAGTATTTTCATTCTCTAAAGGGAGTGGGTTCACCTCTCTGTGTAAACTGTGAAGTTGATTATGAAGGCACACGATTCTCCTGAGCCTATAGACGTCTGTTCTCTTCATTGAACGGAATATCTCAAGGGTAACAGATGCTGCTGACTACATGTGTCTTCCCTCCATCGAGGATGTCCTCTTTCAAAATCAGTCATGTAAACAAAACAAACAGTATGCAGTGTTGAGAGAAAGTAGTTGCAACATATATTTTTTAGTTTTTCTCCTTGTCCACCTAAATCTTTCAGATCAAGCATATTTCATTAGACAGACAACTTGGGTAAATACAAAAAGCAGTTTTTGAAATGAGTGTTTCAAACAAACCAAGCTGGTCCTCCAGGAAAAAGTTATTTTAACCTAAACCACTGCCAGGAGCAGCAGTTGCTGCCACTCCTGGCAACAACAGCTCCTATCATGGGTCTGCGATAATTGGCAATAAGACTTTCACTATTGCTGTGGGGGAATTTGGCTGCATCTTCCTTTCAGAATACTTTTAATTCAGCCACATTGGAAGATTATTTGGGATCTTATTTCATGTTTTTGAGGAAGATTTTCAGATCATTGGATCATTGCCCAACCCAACGTTGCCCAACATTGTTTCGAGCCGGTGCTTCACCTGTGAATCTACCAGCATCTCCATCTGGACAGTTCGCTTATGTCACCTGAAAGCTCTGGTCTCAAAGCCAAATGGATGAACCACTGTTACTGAAAAAGATCCTCATAAACCTCTCATTTGACAAACTGCTCAAGTTCATGTCTAACATATCTTTACACTTTCAACAAAAATAGTTTTTAAAATCATAATTCATTTTGATACTTTTTATAATTTTCTCTGTCATTAACTTTTATAGAAAAGTTAGTATAGTAAAGTAAACAAAGTTTAATGCAGGATCAGGATAAAGAAAGATAACATGTTTTATCTGTTAGATTTTACATCTTGGATCTGTAAAAATAGTAATAAATTTTGGTAAATGATACACAGTTTCAAACTAAACATTTAAGTGTACATCACAGTAAAAAAAACACAGACTACTTTTAAGGTACTACAATAGAAAAGCGCCTTTTACCGTAATTGTGCCACATATTTTTCATTGTAAATATTTGTATTTTATACCTGGGGAGACTGTAAAAATTGTCTTATAATAATTGATCATATTTATTAAAAAGATATACAGTTTTATTAGGGTTAGTCAAAGGGTGTTGGTATTTAAAAAAAAATCACTGTTATGTTCACAGCAATACAAACAAATTATTTGGTATGTTGTTATTGTTGAAAGTAAGGTATGTTTTGGATGATTGATATAGTTATAAATTGTAGATTCCAAAATAAAATGAATTTAAGATTGTAATTTATGCAGAATTATTATGTAACTTGTAAAATTATTAATTGCAAACAATTTTATGGATGTTTCCAGTTTTTTTTATTGTTTTTTTTTTTTTTTACAGAAAATGTGATTTATTCATGTAAATAATTTTTTTCCAACATAGTATAGTAAAAACAAAAACCAATTACCATTTCACAATTTACAGGAATTTAACATATGTATTACAATCATTCACTTTTTTCAATTTAATAGTTATTTACTGTAGCCCTTTCATAGGTCATTTTTACCTACATATTTTTACAGTGTAAGTAGTAGTATTCACCTTTGAACTCTAAAATGGATGTCATTTGTGCTGAACTTAACTGGGGCAAGTGAGGCTTGCAGTGCTTTAGATTTTGTTCTAGGTTCTTTTGTTACCTCCTGGATGAGTAGCTGATGAACTCTTGGCCTGCTTTTTGTATTTACTCAAATATTATATTTCATAATCTGAGACAAGAAGTGTGACAAAAAGCAAAAACCAAACAGATCTCTCAGAGAGTGCTCTACATAGGCTTTTTTTTTCTTTTCATAAGTGAGATGTTCCTAAGATCATGACATTCAATTTATATTTATAGAAAAGAAAAACTTCTAACTTTATGCAAAAATAAAAAATTGCCAAACATATCAGTTTACAGAACTTTTTCACAAAAGCATTTCTACTAAGCATGACTGCTTCCTATCATTTTTTTCTGTTCACTGAGCAAACTTCATTTATGCATCATTGACTCAATACGCATTTTGTTTGTTTCCACTGTCCAGAACTTAAACAGAAGGCCAAGATTGATTAATGGCATTTCATTTTTCCCAGCATGTGGTGTAAGAAACCCTAGAGTGTTCTGACACATGTCCTTTAATTAGAGCGGGCCAGCTAATGAGCCTTGTTTGGGCTCGGAAAACTAATAAAGGAAATCTAATGCAGAGGTGATGCCCTGTGGCAATTAGACAAGTTACCAAACAAGCAGTATTTTTCCGAGTTGTTCTTGGGGCACTTCAACGGCAGGAAAACATTGTTAAGTGTCTTCATTACTGGAGATAAATTTGTCTATTACAGTCTTCAATTGATCAAGATGGATCATATAAAAGACACAATGATGAGCCCACTCCATGTATCTGGCTCATTAAAGCAGCCTCGTTTAAAATATATGAATGATGAAAAGGCCTTGCTGAACTTACAAGGATGTTACTTTTCTCATGTATACCTTCTTTACCACACAGTATAGAAATCTTCTGTTCACTTAACATTTATTGATAATATTGTATAATTGTATACAAACGGGAAAATGTGATTTGGGGATTTGAATCTCATAAGCAAAAGGAAAGTTTTTTTCCCAAGTAATATTGAAGTTATTTTCTTAAATAAAATTTAAAGATGTTACATATTTAACAGCAAAACTTAATAACATGGCTTCATCTGAGTAACTGAATGCATATATTTAAATTACAGTTTTTGTCAAATGTAAACTTGTCATGCTGGAAGGAATGTCAGCAAGGAGTCAGGAATGATGTCAGGATCATATACATCTTCTAAATAAATGCAGTCAACCTACCAAGGTAGAAACCAAGCTGAATGTTAGCAAGCTTGTGAACTTTCTCCGGTGGGTTCTCATCTTTTCATTTAATGGGATGAATCAGGGGGACCATTATTAAGTATATTTGAAGAAAAACGTGTGAACTTCATTCTATTAGACTGGATGGAGTGCAGTGGTACAGTTTTGCTGACATCAGCTTGGGCTATGCTCACCTTCCCTTAGACTTGCTTCCCTCTTGTCCCTCAATCCATTAGATGATGTAGTCTTCGTAATCATTCACTTGTTTCCTCTTTGAAAACAAGCTTTTTGTATTTTGCTAATATTAAATAGATACACTACATTCCCTATATAGTTTAAAATACAGCATCTGTTTTGATACAAACTGAAAGAACATATGAAATAAAAAATTCTTCATAACTGACATTTACTTTATTTTAAAGGCCTTGGGGCGACTGGCTCAGTAGGTAGTGGAGTCATCTTGCAATCTGAAGTTTTGAGTTTGATTCCAACTTCCTCCTGCCACATAATGATCTGCCCCTGGGCAAGGCACTTAATCCCAAATTGCCTACCGACTTTAGCATCAGTGCATGAATGTGAGTTATGTGATTAAGTGGATGTGGCTCTAGTGTAAAGCACTTTGAGTGGTTGGCATGACTAGAAATAAATTCATTATATTTATCATGAACACATAAATCCCTTAAAATCCATTATTATAAAATTCTCAAAGTCCAGGAATCCATTAAAAATCTTAAAATCCATTCATTATATTTATCATGAGCACATAAATCCCTTAAAATCCCTTATCAGGTTTTGTCATGTTATGGACTCAACAAAAAAATGAATGAAAAATTACATTTTCTCAACCAGAAGCATATTAATGTACAAAACACATTTGCAGTACTGTTTAGGAGTGCAAATGTGCTTTGGTAAAAACATTTTAAAAAATGAAATGAAGTTTACAGAAGTGAGTACTATCTTTTCTCCATGTTGTAAAAATTATTCTGGTTATGTGTGTTATCTCTCCTAATAAATTTTAAAGCACACATTTATCATTGTTATTGTCAGTTTATGTTCCTAGATAAAATCTTGCATTGCCCATAGCTATATGAAATTTCCTGAACTTTTTTTTCCCTATGGCCATATCAAAAGGTTCTTGACCGTTGAATTCCTACAGTAACTCCAATAAAGAACAACTTAATTTAGCAGCATTGTGAAGCATTATTTTGCTCAAGCTTTTTTGGTATTTGTGTGAAGTGTCTTCATTTTGCAACTTCTTTGGGAAAAACTATAAATCTGTTAAAGAATAATTTACTTACTCAGCTATACAAAGACAGCATGTCTCATTCACATGACAAATGATTATCTAGCAAAATCTGTGTTAACTTGTGTGTCTTATCAAAAGATAAGTTTTGTCATTTTTTAAACAAGTTTCTTTCCAGGCCACATGAGCCATATGGCTTTTTCCTGTAGGGATTATCATGACAGCACAAGCTGGTGTGAAGTGTGCATGCTCTCTGGTACCAACAGAGAAGTGTAGGACATCTTGAGTTTAAGGAACGCTGATGTTAAATCATCTTGAAGCGTCTGCTGCAGGGCTGTTCTGTTGTTCAGCCCATTGCAGCGAGAGACAAAATAATCCCCTCTCTGCTGAATGACTCAGTACATACTTCTAAATGTGTTTGCATCATAAAAAATTATTGATGCATTGTACAGTCTTCTGTGGTGTTCGTTTTCTTTGCTCCAGGGGCATTAAATGCTTACGACTCCAAGCGTTGTTTTGTTCTGCTTCTTCTTGGAGCAATAGCAGCAGTTCCATCATCTCTCCACATCTGTTCATCTTGCAGCAAAACAATGTGAAGGCACAGGGGAGGTTAATTACTGAGGTTGAGTGGGGTCTAAAGGACAAGATGAGATTCACTCAGATCTTTTAATGCAATGGCCACAAGAATATGATCAAATTGTGCAGCAGTTATGTCTCTTTTATCTCTTGCCACAATTTACCAGAAACCCCAGTCTTCATATGCTTAAAGGGGAACTCCAATGAGTTAACATATCAAAGTTTGTTTACAGATCCCATCCTGCATATATGATTAAAGTGGGGTAAAACATTTAGCGGCTCCAGGGGGAACTTCATAAAATCTGATAAACAGCCTCAAGTGGCATCAGGTCCATCAGTGGTTGTTGGCAGGTGTCTGATAAGCAACCTCACTTGGAAACTTACAAAAGACATGGAATAGAAATTACTAATAATAGAAGTCTAGATTTGTGGGTTCTCTTCCTCCCACAGTCCAAAATATGCATGTTAGGTTAATTGGTCTCTCTTCCACAATGGACTACCAGGACCTTCTACAAAAGATAACAGTACTGGAGAGGAAAGTTCAACGGATAGAAGTTAATGTGGAGGTAAATGGATTGTGTGGAAATGAAACAACCATACCACTGTTTCATAACAGTGGAAATGAGCAAGCTAACACACGGCTAAGAGGCAGAAATAATACAACCAAGAAAGAGGGAGCCTCTGCTCATTACATTAAATCACCGAGTGATAATCCTCCCTGGAACTGTCTTGGTGCTAAGCCAAAAACTAAATCATGGCTCTGGGAGACGGGAGGACGTAGTGCAGGCTGGACACAGCGAGCGGAAATCTGTGATGAGACCGACTGGCCTGCACTCCCTACAAGAGAGAGGGCTTCTTCTACTCCCGTACATGAGAGGACACGGGACAGAACAGCTGCAAATGGGAAAGTTAGCCACAGACTTTCAAAACAACTGAATGTGAAGCTGCATAACAGATTTCCTCCACTGTTGGAGAACCCTGGATCTTTATCTGACCACCATCCACCCCAAGGCAGCGAGATGAGGACTGATAACCTGTCAGAGAGTGAGAGGCCACAGAAAAAGCAAAAGACTGGGCCTGAAACTCTGATTGTAGGTGATTCCTCTGTAAAGGATGTTCAGTGGATGTGTGGAAAGAACACCAAAGTCATCTGCTTTCCAAAGGATATGGTCAGTGACATGCAGAAAAGGATTCTGAAAACTGTGACTAAATATCCAACAGTGAAAAACATCGTTCTCCACACAGGGTTGAATGATGTGTCCAAGCAACAATCAGAGGTTCTGAAATGGGACTTCACTGGATTACTGAACACTGTGAGCTTGTTGGATGCAGCAGTATTCATCAGTGGACCTTTACCACCCATCAGAGGAGGAGAAGAAAGATTTAGCAGTCTTTTGGGATTAAATAAGTGGATTTTATCTGCATGTGCTGACAAAAAACTGCAATTTATTAACAACTTTCAGATTTTTTGGGAGCGCAGACATCTTTTTAAGGCAACTGGATTTAGTTTGAACAGGTCAGGTGTAAGACTGTTTACCTCCAATATTTTCTACTTCCTGCGTCATCCCTCTGTGCTTGGAGCCAAAAAGGAGATACACAAAGACCTATCTCAAAAGGAAGACCAAACAAAGCTGAATGCAGAGGGGGAAGAACTTCTTCTGCCCTCACTCATGGGAAGCTTCGAACAGAAGCAGGAAGAAGGATCTTTATTTGGCCCAAAAGCCC
This sequence comes from Valencia hispanica, assembly GCA_963556495.2. Taxonomy (NCBI): domain Eukaryota; kingdom Metazoa; phylum Chordata; class Actinopteri; order Cyprinodontiformes; family Valenciidae; genus Valencia; species Valencia hispanica. The sequence continues at coordinate 17,513,797 of OY747709.1, read as the reverse complement.
TCAACAGCCCTAAAGAACAGGACAGCGGACCTCCATCGTCCCCGCAAACCCCTGACAGCCCACCGTCTTCCCTAAGGCTCCCCTCCCCCCACACCCCCATCTTAAATTCACTGAGCAGATGATGGAGAGGGTTAACATTGGGCTCAGATCTACCCCCCAGACCAATCTGTTTTCTTTACCCATAAACCCCACACCAGGACGATCAAAGGTAGGGCAACAAGCCCGGCCCCCTCCTGCCCCACCACGTAAGCTTGTACAATCTCCACAGTGTGATGTATGATGTGTTTAGGGTCCAGGCTGCGTGGATATCAACAGTTCGAACTTTTCACAGGACAAGCTGGGACCCTGTTCCAATGATTGGTTCGATAATTTCTGTACTTATAAGTAACAGAAGGAATGTAGTTATGTCAAAACACAGAGCACTGCATTCTAAAAGGTTTTTAAGTAAAGTAAACATACGCTGTACACAGCCCGCCCCAAAACACAAGGGGCACAATAATACTCTTAAACCTGTTAAGATGGCCTTATTAAATGTCAGGTCCATAGTAGGGAAGACATTTTTAATCAATGATCTTATCACTGAGCATAGCCTTGATTTTATGTTTTTAACTGAGACTTGGTTAGATCAGAATAGCAGTGTTTCTCTTATCGAATCAACCCCTCCCAACTTTAGTTTTGTCAATCAGGCCAGACAGAACAGGAGAGGTGGAGGAGTTGCTGTTTTATTCAATGAATCCTTCCAGTGTAAGCAGTTATCTCTTGGAAGTTTTCCTTCTTTTGAATATGTTGCTGTACAGCTGAAGGCCTCATCTAGAGCCATGTTTGTTAACATTTATCGGCCTCCAAATTACTGTACTGACTTTAATGATGATTTTAGTGAACTGCTGTCTATAATCTGTGTTGATTTTGACTGTATAATCATTGTTGGGGATGTTAACATCCATGTTGACAATCCCCAGAACAAAGGCTCTAAAGACCTGAGTTACACTCTGGACAACTTTGGGCTGACTCAGCATATAACAGAGCCCACACATAATAAGGGTCATGTTTTGGACTTACTGATCTCAAAGGGTCTGGGCATTTCCAAGATTTGTGTACGTTATGTGGGCTTGTCTGACCATTGTTGTGTTTTCTTTGAGAGTATAATTTCGGTTCACATAAATGTTTTAACGGAGGTTATCACCATTGGAATCATAAAAATATATAGCAGCCGCACACTCAAATACTGTGCAATATCAATTTTAATGCAAGCTTTCAGTCTTGCGACCTTCTTCGGGCAAGACCGAAAGCTTGCATTAAAATTGATATTGCACAGTATTTGAGTGTGCGGCTGCTTTATATTTTTATGATTTCAATGGTGATTAAATTCAGCAGCACCTTACAATAAGATTTTGACGGATGAGCGGTGGCTTTTTCCATTTTTGAACGGAGGTTATCACAAAACAATGTATAACTGAAAACACTAGTGAGATCTTCAACCAGGTCTTCTCTCTAACACCTGCCCTCAAAGATCTTGGAGTCAGATCTGTTACAGATTGTGAACTCATCTTTAATGTTGGGTGTTTTCCCAGAGAGAATTGTGCTATACAAATAAACTTGCCTTGCCTTGTCTTGCCTAAGGCTATGTTCAAACTGCAGACAAAAGTGCATCAAATCTCATAAGCAACCCATATCTATTTCATTATGGCAGTCTGAATGGCACAAATCCGATTTGTTCAAAACTAACCCAGGCCACTTTCATATGTGGTACTAAAATCTGATACATATTCTATGTTTTGGAATGCGACGGCAGTCTCAATGTTCATGTCGCATTAGATCCATCTTGTGTGTCACTGACAAGAGACAGGCCTCACTAATCTGCATTCGAATAAGAATGGCGGATACTGAAGACGGAGCCAGTCAATAGACAGAAAGTGAGGTGTTGGACTTGATTAGGGAACATTTTCTCAGTTCCGACTGTGCAGGAATTGACAAACTGCTGCACAAACACCAACATCTGTACCACCATTTTTTCTTTCATTAACATAGTGCATTGTGTGGGACGTCTTGTCTTCTACTGCACATGCGGGCCATGAACTGTTCACACTGGAGTGTGTTTGCTGTCTCATTTTAGTTACAGTGTGAACAACCACACAAATAAATTTTGGATTTGAGCATTAAGACCTGCAGTGAGAATGCAGCCTTAATTGCTCTTGGGACATGTGTGTATGTACATGCTTGTTTGAGAGAGCACCAACCTTTCCCCACAACTCTGCATGTATAAACAATGGAACATGCATATGACTGACTAGTACAACATACTGTATCTTAAGAAATAAAGATATATCAATAGATCTAAAGCTGAGGTTTTTAAGTAAGTAATCCTTCAAGTTGATATTATAGTTTAAGAGAGTTTTTTAACTCCATCATTTCAGTGTCTACATCTGCTTATTCCTAATGACAGTTGCAGGATAAAGTGGTGAATGAGTCCACACCTTGGACAAGTTGTCAGCACATGACAAAAAAAGACAATTAATTACTTATTCGCTTACACCTAAGGGTCAATTCATTAATAACCTAATATACATGTTTATGGGCTGCTGAGTGGGGGCTTTGAACGCAGGTCCTATTTTTAATGCTGAAACTAAAAGTATATACAAATGTGCTTCTGTCAGTATTGCTAAAGCATCTTCAGTAGATTACAGTAATAGTTAGTGGGATTACATGCAGTAAGAGAAAACCAAATTACTGCATTAGTCTGACTAAAATTGGACCTTTGAAATGTATGTACACACCTTAGTCCGGCTGAAGTCCAACCGAACTGGCCTTCTCCTAATCAAGCTAAGACACGCTGATCACGCGGTTAAAAAAACGAATTCTTCTACAACCTAGGTTAATCAAACTATGACTTTCCTGGGCACTCCCCCTTCCGGAGGTGACGAAACAGCAGCAGGAATACCAAGACCAGTACAACAACAATACAGCAGTAACGAGTGTAGCATAATCAAACAGTATAGTACGTACAAGATGTACTGTGCTGTAGTGTTGTTGTCATCAATTTCTTTGCTCACTGTGCATACATATCCTGCTTTTACTACGTCTGCTTAACTGGCGCCAGCATTTGTTTACTATTTTTGCGACGATACAGGCCAACCAGAAGAATGCTAACACGGAAGGCCACGTATCGCCACCTACTGTCACTTAATCGAATACACTTCATTCAATAATTCGATTTTCTGACTGAACATGTAAACTCGGATAAAGACTCCCATTTTGGTTAAGGTATTAGCTCAATTATTGTCATAGCTCAATTTAGATGTGCATTTACATTTAGATTCACTGACTAACAATATACTGAGAGAAATGGCACAAATGTGTGTATGAGAAAACAAATTTGCTTTAAAAACAAGCAAATTAGGTTTTCTAGTACTTCAAAAAAGTTACAGGATGTTGGTCTGGCTATGATGCTGAAAACGAACATGAGACTGTTCAAGCAGGAACAATAGGCTGTTCTACCTTTGTAATTTTTGCTTTCTCATACATTGTTAAAAATTGAAGGGGACTTTTTCTGAAGTAGTTGAAAGTCCTTTTGTTCCATCCATCCATCCATCCATCCATTCATTATCTAAACCTGTTTATTCTTGCAAGGTCATGGAGGGGCAGGTGACTATATTCAATGGTCATTGAGGAAGAGACTGGGTGCACACTGGACAAGTCACCAGTCCATCACTGGTCCTTTTGTTCTAATCATGTAAAGCACTTTGAAGTGTCTTGTTGCTGAGAATTGCCTTGCCTTGTCATTCCAAAGTTTGAACACAAATTAGGAGCCAACTTATTTTGACCCATTACCTTCTGTTTCAGAGGAACTCCTTGGTTTACAGTTGCATGCATTGATCGTGTAACACCGCCTACATGATCAGTTTGTACTGGATAAAAGTTAGAGTGTTTGTTGGAGCTGAATTGGCATGTGAGACTGGAAATCAGGATTGGAATTGATTTTTAAATCTACTTTCTCCTTTCTTTGAGCTTATATAATTAAATTTACTTGTTTCTGTGTAGACAGTTTAAATTTAAAGGCAGTCAAACAATGGTTCAGTCACACTCAACACTAAGCCAATACATTTATTTGTTCACTGCCTATTACTTATCTAGGTATAAGATCAAGGAAAGGAATAGAAGTGTTTGGGAAGATTTCAAGGAAAACACAACTAAGCGCAAATAGAAAATAAATACATTTGTCCTTACTTTTTAACATCCACATGAATATGAGAAAAAAAACATACTTCAATTACTTCAATAAAACAGCACAAAGCCAGATAAAGAATCTCAGAATTCAAACACACACAGAGAATGGTGATGGAAGTTCCCCCTTCTCCATGATGGTGACTCTATGACCTGTGCTTCAAGAAATCTGGACATTTAAATATAAATAAATAAATAAATAAATAAATAACAGCAAAATATTCTAGAGCCACTTTGTGTTGTGTCTTTTCACAAAGTGGCCATGGGAATATTAAACAGCAACAGCAAACTCTTCAAAAGTCATTCTGGAGAATTTACTTGTTTATATTGCAGTGGCTGGGGGATGGGTGGGGGAAAGTAAAACCATCTGGAAACATGAGACTCAAGTTCAATAACACCTAACATCTGTTTTTTTTCTGCAGCCTATTCATGTTTATCCTGTTATTTACTTACTATTTGCTAAAATGTATGTTTTACCTTTAAATGATTCCCTTATCGGTAGGAGTGTGACAAGATCTTGTGGGACAAGATCATTTTGTCAAAACGTATTCCTCTTGGACAACAGTTCAGATAACAGTAAATTTAGTTCCCTGCTATTTCTATTTACCTAAAATAACAGGCTAAACATGTCCTCAATTGGGACTGCAGTGGTATCGACTAATGTATCTTTGGATGTGCAACTGTTTTCAAATTGAAAGTGTGAGCCAGATGTCTGCTGCTTACTTGAATCTTTGATTTGGGCTTGTCTTGGGGCTATTTTGTATTGCTCCTAGCATAACATATGCAAATCTAGTAAGGAACATTCTATAAATTACATGCAGTTGCCTTGTGGCAAATGTACACGCTAGGTTTCAACAACTATGATGAATATAATATAACCTCTGGGTCAAATTGAGGTGCAACGGTGCTATTACAATCCCTTTTTGTACCCATCTGCCCAACATGGAGGTAGGTTGGTGTCAAAGCACAGAAGCAGCAGTTCCAGGCCAAAGAGGCACAGGAAGAGACGCAGAACACAGTGAGCCACGACCATTGCCGCAACAACCCCCACTGCAGGTTAAGCCCGGGATCAAGTCCCTCTGGCGACCAGGTTCCTGCACAAGGGATAAAATAAAAGCAGCAATAAAACAACAGTGAAAGCTTAAAACACAACACTAGAGATCCAAAATATATGACACATTAAAACATGCCAGTCCAGCTGTTATTAATCACGTACTCAAAAGCAGCTCTAAACTGATGGGGTTTTACCCTTGATATAAAGGAACTCAAAGTTTCTGCAGCTTTGTAGTGGTCTAGAAGTTTTTTTCTTGATAAACGGAGCATAGAAACTAAAAGCTGCTTCTCTATGTTTGGTTCTAATTGCAGGGATAATTAGTAGACTAGAATTTGAGAACCTGAGTGGTCTGAGGGAGTTGGTTTAGTGACAACAGGTATTCCACATACTTTGGTGCAAAGCCATTAAATGATTTATAGACTAGTAAAAGTATTTATAAGTCTATTCACTGAGCTACAGGGAGCCAGTTTAAGGACTTTAGAACTGGGGGGATGTGCTCTATTTTCCTGGTTCTTGTGAGGATGCGAGCAGCAGTGTTTTGGATCAGCTGCAGCTGTCTGATTGACTTTTTAGGGAGACCTGTGAAAACGCTGTTGCAGTAGGTCCTGTTGCGACATCAGTACTTTAATCTTACAAGTGTTCTTCAGGTGATAGAATGCTGACCTTGTTATAGCCATTATGTGACCATGGAGGTTCAGGTCTGAGTCTATTACTACACCTAGATTTCGGGCCTGAACAGTAGTTTCTAGTTGTATTAACTGAAGCTATTTGCTGACTTTAGATCATTCCTCTTTGGGTCCAAAAATAATTACTTCAGTTTTGTTTCTGTGCAGATGAAGAAAATTATGGCACATCCATGCATTGATTTGCTTAATGCATTTGCTAAGGGTTTGGATGGGTTCAATGTCACCTGGTGACATTGTAGTGTAGAGCTGAGTATCATCTGCATAGTTATGGGAGCTAATCTAATTGGTTGTTATAACCTGAGTTAGTTGGAGCATGTAGATATTAAATAGGAGGGGCCCTAAGATGGAGACCTAGGGCACCCTACATGTGATTTCTATTTAATATCCTGCGTAGTCTATGAAGCCCACAGCGAGTTCTTGTCCCTAGTGTATACATGAATGTCTTTGTTAATGTGAGTGCCAATATGGGTGCCGACATATGACTGTAGTGCAATAAAATTGGGGATGGAGGTGGCATTTGGAAGAATCCACCACTTGCTGGCAACAGAACCTTCGCCACCCAAACCACATGTGTCTCAAATGCATTAAAATTGGGGTGTAGGATTGTTCTGAGCATGGGGAGGGGGCAGATGTTACTGCTAGATTCAATTAAAAAATACTTTTGGAGTTATTAGCTGTCATTAGTTGTTGTTGTAGCTCATGCTATTCAAGTTTCTTCAAGGAGTTGTAAACACTGATGGCTGTGGGTAGGAAGGATTTCCTGTAGCTGTCTGTGTTACGGTGAAACTGAAGAAGCCTCCAACTGAAGACTCTGTTGTTGTATGACGGTCTAACAGATCCCATCCCCATGCAAGCAAGGTCCAATATTCCACCACCCAAGACCTAGACCCTATTGTTATGGGGTGTTGTGTGTTTTTGTTTAGATTTATTATGCCACTTATACCTTCTGTTGCCAGCTCAGGACATGCCAGGTCCTTTTGTAAACTGTAGTGTTGTATAGTTATGGTATATTGATCGTATTTATAGGGCGCTTTCTAGAGCATTCAAAGAACGTCCCCACTATTAGCAAGATTCATAGACCAAAAAAGCATCATCATCGTGACCACCTTGCATTTTACATTTGACAACTCCTCCTTTTTGAGCCCCAGTTGCCACTAGGGGTACATTGATATATCCAGCTTATGAGAAAAGACAATACACACTATTGGGTTGACCATAATGAGAGAGGATCTTTCTGGAGAAATGGAAAGAATAAAAATTTCTGTTGAATAAATAGAGGTCTTCAAAATCACAAACTGTGCTTTGTAGATTTTTGTAATTAGTGTACAAATTCACTCCAGTGTTGACAAGTCCAAATATTAACGCTCTTGTAGTTGTCCAATTCTAAGGTAATCTTAATGCCAGAAAAGTGGTTAAAACGTTTCATCTTTTGTTTGTGCAGCTAGAATAAATGTTTCATTTGTATAAAACTGTGTTTTGCGTGATGTGTGTTCAATGTAGAATTATCTATTTTGGTTTTTGGTTAGTCTAAGTATTTTTTAATTTAAACTAGAATTGGTCAAATGCAATCTCAATAAAAAAACAATGAAACAACCCCTTAATGTAGCGCCTACAGCTCTGACATCAACAATAGCATAACTCAGCTAATGATTGGAGTGCTTTGTCTCTTGTTTGTAACTTGATGACCATTCTTGTTGCTACAAAAATAATATAAAATTCATGGGACCTTCTTTGGTGTTTTTCGATGAGAGTTTTTGATCAGCCAGTGGGGCAATGTGAGCAGACTCTCAATTCAAGCATGCAATGGAGGAAGAACTCCTTTTCGAACTTCAAAATAAGACTCTAAGACATTGATGCAACAAGGTTTCAAGCTAAAATAGGTTGCCTTCATATCTGTGACTAATAAAGTTCACTTGTATTTAAACAAGTAAAGTCACATGATAACAGCAACTGAACAGCACCTTGCAAGACAGCGTTCACTCTAAAGAGATTTCTAAGCTAACATCATCAGTTTCTTCACTTTCTTGAGCTCTCAGAGATATACAGTTGCCTTTGAGATTGCTCTACCACAATGCATTTTTTTTTTCAAAATATGAAACTAACAGCTGTTTGCAATGCCTAAATAAATTTTGTTTTAAGTAGCTCAGAACTACTGAGATTACAAGTGGTTTTGCCATAAAAACACAAAATGCTGCTTTATGGCTACTGCAGCCTCAAAATTATTCAACCTCCCTTGAAAAGGATCTTTAGAATTCAATAGCGCATTCAACTGCCGTTATGACCTGCTGCAAATGTGATTTATACCTTCTGGCAGTGTTTCTAAGAAATTTTAGCCCACTCAACATGGCCAAAAGCCTCAAGTTCATAAATATTCTTGGGTTTGCACGCTCAAACTTCCTTTTTCAAATCCCACCAGACATCTTCAATAGAGTTCAATTCAGGCGACAATGGGGGGCACTTAAGTATTTTCCAGGATTTCTTCTGAATACAAACATTGTAGGATTTTTAAGGTTATGTTTGTGCTCATTATCAAATTTGGAGGTCCAGTGATCCCCAAGCTTCAACTTCCACACAGATGGCACACTATTTTGCCCCAAGATTTTCTGATATTCGATATGATCTACCTTGCTTATACCAATTGCATCAGGTGTGCTTGAATTGAGACAACACCTGATTTGCAAATGTGTGCTACCTTGAAGAATTCTGTGCAGCCTGCTGTAGTAATTAAAAGTAGCATTTAGCACTGACTTTGAATAAAATCCTTTTGTTAGTTTCATTGAACTTTTCAACCTGTGACTTGTGAATTGTGCCTACAAACTTAATTTTCAGAGGGTGTTGTTTCATTTTATGAGCAACATTGGCTCCCTTTCCATTTAAAGACATACAAAGTTATACTTATAACATATTTTGGTGTATCATATCTTAACTATAATCAAACATTTGTTTAACTTAATTTATAAAAATTGTTCCTATGCCATTTTCAGTCTAATATTCTATGATAAGGATTATAGAAAATCCATTTAATATACAGTATAATCTTATTAGACTTCAGTTTTTTTTATAATTCACTATCACTGACACACTATACCATTAATTCATTTTTTACAAAAGAGACATTTCCTGCTATCATTTCTCATTTGATATGGCTTTAAGCTGGCTTAAGAACACAATGATTTAAACAACAATGAGGTACTATGTTGCAGATGAAATAAATAACAATCTTTAGATATTTAACTAATAAAGCCTAACATTATAAATTATAAATGATAAAATTGAGTTCTTAAAGCTCTTTAGGATTAAATTAAAGTAATCACGGGTGATTGATTGTACATGATGGAGCCACCTCTAACACAGCAACTGCTGGAGGACCCAGAGAAACGTCCCACAAAATCCAGGCTGATAAACAAATAGAGCGCGGCCCTGCTACAGCCAAAAAGCTAAGAAAAAAACATAACTTTCTTAAATCTCAGGAAGAAACCTACACAATCAAAAACAGCATAACGGGGTTTTTGTTTTGCTGTTGCTAGGCAACTGGAAAAAAGCTGGAGGTTTGCTGTCAGTCACTCGGGCCAGCTGTTGTTTTTGTGTTGGCTTGCTGCGATTTTGGCTACACAAGTATTATCTAAAATAAGAGAATGGTTACAAAACAGCTCCTGGTTTCTTCAGAGCTGTTCCAGTTCCACCGGTTGGCCAGTGTCTGCATTTGTGCAGCTGGTGAACAGAGAAAAGAAATAACGAAAACAACAACACTAAAGATGAGTTAGATTTGTTTCAACTCAGGAAGCTTAGGGCACACTTCCATAAATATGAAATACCTAAAGCACAGAGATGCAAAATTCATCATATCCAGGAGCAAACACAGTGTTTATGGAGCCCCAGGCAAATGTTTCTATATATGAGCTATCCCTTCTTTTTATTGTCCCCTTTACTTTTCCTTCGACTTGCAAAGTTTTGCTGAGTCGCATTGTGCTGTAGCACGTTCACTATCTCATATTTCATTTTTAAATAAAGAGATAAGTCGAGTCAATAAAGCATTATAGACTGCACTTGAGGCTGTCTTGTTTATTGTCTGCTGTCTTGTCTTGAAGTCCTAATTGGACAAGAATAAGATAACTTTGTCCCTATTGTGATTATCACAGTAGATGGTGAGGTTTCTTTTTTTCCACCTTTGAGGGTTCTACATAAGCAGTAAATCTTGTACAAGAAGCAAATTTAACAGAAATGCATTTCTTGGGAAAGAAATGTGCTGCTTTTGGGACCTCACCTGTTTCCCTCTTGACTTCTGTCTTGATATTTTTTTTTTACGTGTCCTGTTTGGCAGTGTGGAGCTCAGAATTGGTGTCTCAGTACCAAGTAGAAGCCCAACCGATTTACTTTCACAAGCAGAGCACTACAGCTTTTGCTATAGTACTCTACTTGATATATGTGTGTGATCTTTATTATGAATTGCTGAGGGTTTTATTTTCTGATGTTATGGACACGGAGACGGAAAATAAAGGGGAAGATGAAGAAAAGAGGTAGGAAACAAAAAGTCAAGAGAGAGGGTGAGTTGAAAATACAAGAGAGGAACGGGAACAAAGAAAACACAAGAAAACATCAAAGTCTGCCTCCATACCCACAGGACGGCAGAAAGAGGGGAAAAAACAAACAAAAAACGAAAAAGGAACATCGACAAAACAAACCAAACACTGTGAACAAAGAACTACACAACCACATCACACAAAAATGGATATAAAAATACAACGACAATGTCACTTATTTTGTTAGCTAATTGTATGCAGCAAGCAATATATTTTAAGTAACTGGCTTGCAGTATAATTGGGCTTCTACTTTTCTTCTTCTTGATGATCACACACTTTGGGTATATTCCTCATACATGTGCTGTTTACGGCTGCACCTAATGGAATAATAACTATATTTACCTTGCGACCCTAACAACTGTGTTTTGAACATGCATCCAATGTGAAACTGGACATTTTCGATGATCAGTGGTTCAGTTTCTATCTCTTGAAGAATCAATATGAAGAATCAAGACAAATGTGCTAAGAATCTAAATTGGATGAGACCACATAGATCTCTGTATGTTTGCTTTTATCCCTGTCAATAACAAACCCAATGGAGGAACATTTCTGCGTCGCGTAGTGGCTCGGCTTTGAGTGACCACCAAAGAAGAAACATAAAGAAACAGATTAACAGCACCGATGAGACAACATCAGGTTTGATTTTAGGCTTAAGAAATAGCATATAGGCACATCCTTTTATGACAAGTGAATAGCTTCTCTACATTTCTGTGCCGTTTGAAATTTTAACAGAGATTTTATTGAAAAAAATGAACCTGACCACTTTTAAATTAAATGTGAGTGGTCAACAAGTTTTCCATTCAACATTCTTCTGTATGTCTTCCCATATATTTTTTGAGCATGTTTGCTTTGCAGAGATCATTTATTGAATGTGCAAAGCTGTTGCAAACTATCATCAAGTCATTATGAGGGGCTAGTATGGAAAATACTTTCAGAACTTTACAGCTCCATTCGTTGAGCATGTTACTTAATTGGTCCAGAAAACTGGTCATGGAGTGATAGAAATTAGATTTTTATAGGCAGTGGCGGCTGGTAAAAAATATTCTTGGTGGGGCTGTGTTTTTTTTTTTTATCAAACTTGTGCTTTCTGAGCTTTGTGCACAACTCCACTATTTCCTGAACTAAGTACAGCTCTTTTATTTCCTGTCTTACATCATATGACAAACGGATTAATCCAGGTGTGTCTGACCATTGTTGTTGTTACTACTGAGGTCAGACACACCTGGATTGATCAGTTTGTCCAATACAGACAGGAAATAAAAGGGCTGTACTTAGTTCAGGAAGTAGTGGAGCTGTGCATATAGCTTATCAAGTCATTTTCAATAATCATCCCAAAACAATTGAACATAAATGGCTGGATACCAGTACTATGTGAAATACTGATTATTTTAATGCCAATATTAACCACTTGAGGCATTCTTGTCCTAAACATAAATACAATATTGCACAAACAAGTTTAGAAACAAACTGGAAACTTATAACTTATTAGGTGTACACATAAAATGTACACACAAAGCTGTTGACTCTTACAGCAGCGCCCCCTTGTGGCAGAGAAATCACACTGCCAATGTCGCCACCAGGTATCTTGCTCGCCCTCGCACCAGCCTTGGGGCGATTTCTCTATCGCCCTTCATGAGTCCGAATCAACGACGCTGATTGGATAAATTCCTGTTGCTAGGTGCGAATTTCTTATCAGTAATTGGCTGGCTGCTGCACTGCTTGGGGCGATCTTTCTGTCGCACCAGCCGATCAGCAGCGGGAGCTTTTCCTCCGAAAATGATATATATTTTTATATATGATACTTTGTTCCGAATTTAAACACACAATTAAGTTAGAATATGTAATTACTGTAAAAAAAAAAATAAATATAACAAAACATTTGGGAAACACTGGGGGGGCGGCGCCCTATCGCCCTCTATTGGCCTGCCGCCACTGTTTATAGGGCTCTTTTTTACTTTTTCATTTTTTTATTGCCCACCTGAGCTTTCCAGCTCTGCAGTATAAACAAGTTAGTCACTTCCCATATCAGGACATTAAATGCTGCTATCCAAGTCCAAGTCCATACTGTGTACTGAGTGGCATACAAGGTGTCCCTTGGCATCAGTGCAGTACCTCAGCAGCGACTTAAATATTAGAAGCAAAATTTTTATAATGAGCTAAGGACAAAGGGACTGAAGTGGTAGCAGGGAACATCCACAGGACTGAATTCTTATTTTTGTCTCTTTTTGGTTTTCCAATGTTTCCGTGGCACAGACTTATAACAAGTACTATTGTCTTCAAGCTTGCCATTAACAGGAAAAATCCTGGACTACCAGTGTAATTTCCTTCGGTGAAGCTAGTTTCATATCAACATCAACCGGGATAGAAGAAAGCCCCTTTCCCCAAATCAACACCTACAATCTTTTCAGAAATTTTGAGCTACCCCCATTTGTTTGGAGGAGTCAAGGAGAGGCTTTCAAACCTAGAAACACCGTGCCAGCTGTCAAGTATGGTGGTGGTAGAATACCAGTAACCAGTATACTCTGGTAATTTTGCTAAAAAAAGGTCAAACATCTAATCCTAAATATGCAACATGCAAATAGCATGTAGTACAACTGTTGCTAAGGGCTGTGCAAGAATTTACAAAACGTTTTTGTGACTCACATTAAATCAGAATAAACCTTTCCTGTTTTAAGTTACTTAGGAATACCTAAATCATCTTTGCTGAATGCCAGATCATAGAGGATATTTAATTTATTTTCTTTTTTTGTTTTTTCTTCAAATTAAGAAGTTAGTCTCCCATACTTTTCCAATGCCTTTAAAAAATTGTAAAATGTCAGAAAATGGTATCATGGCTTTGTTTGCATCCGATCACAACATTTCAGTTAATGGAGACAACCCAGTCAATGTTTTTAAGCCGAAAAGATGTGAGCGAATAAGGCGACCAGTAATACTGATACACTTACACCAGTTCTGTCAGGACAAACGGGCCAAAATTCCTGCAAACTATTGTTAGAAGCTTGTGGCAGGATACCCACAATATTTGACCCAAGACATAAAGTTCAGAACTGTGTAACTGCCCCTTTTTTCCGACTGTTTATAAATAACCAGGTGAAATGTCCTTCTTCATCGCAACTTGACAGACTGTGTTTTGTCTATGAGTAGGCGTGAGTCAAGCGCATGCTGTACCTGTTGGCCCCCACCCGCAGGCAGGAGAAGGTCGGTTTTTCCCTACATGTTCAGTAGGGTTGTGCCCAAATTATTATTTTTTTGTTTGTTTTGTTTCACAGCTCTTTAATTTTCTTTCTTTCTTCATTTTTCTTTCTTCTTCTATTTTCAACCAAAGTGTGGTGAACTTTCTGGTTCAATATGCTTTGTATGATACATGAACAATACTAGCAATGAATAAGCTGTGAATATGAACCTGGAATGTACATGGGGTTCACAACCCTATTAAGGGGAGAAAAATATTTACATGTCTAAAGAAGGACGGTATAGATGTTGCTTTGTTACAAGAGACACATCTTGATGACAACGAGCACTGAAAATTACAACAAGGGTCTTTCGGTCAAGTGTTTTTCTCATCCTTTACTACAAGAAGTAGGGGAGTGGCAGTCTTGATTAGGAAAAAATTATCTTTCGTGATATCTGATTGTGTTAAAGATTTGAATATGTGATAGTCAAGGGAACTTTGCAAGATCAAAATATTGTAATGATGAATACATGTGTATTTTCCACCTGCACACCCAACCCCCTTTCTTACCAAAATATTCCTGGACTTAGCCCCACTCCTTCCCAACTCCACTGTTGTTGTTGTTGGTGGTGATTTCTATATAATATTAAATCCGCTTATGGACAAATTCCCCCACAGTATTGCATCCCCCTCTCCTCAGGCCAACACACTCCATGCTCTATGCGAGGAGTTTGTGTTTATTGTTGCCTGGAGGTGTACCCACCCCTCTGATAAACAGTATACGTTTTCTCGGCTTCACATAAGTGCCAAACTAGAATTGATTACTTTTTCCTGCCAAAAACGGACTTGTGTTCAGTCTTAGCATGTGACATAATCAGTATAATTATCTCAGATCATGCTAGAGTAATCATGGACCTTAATCTTAAAACGACACTTTATCAGTCTCGTCACTGGAGACTTAATACTATTATTCTTAAGGATGAGGCATTTACATCAAAGTTTTCTACTGAGCTTAAAGTATTTCTGAAAATCAACACTCCATCTGCTAGTAATGCCTGTTTTATGGGAAACATGCAAAGCTTATGCGAGAGGGTTAATTATTTCACACTGCAACAAAGAAGCCTCAACGACTGGACAAACAAAAATCTTTGGAGTGCGAATTGATGGATAAGGAGAAAGCATATTTTGCCTCTCCGTCACCACAATTGTGGCAAGAAATCACTACACTCAAATCTGCGCTGAACTGCCTTATCACCAGAGATGCAGAAAGGAAAATTAAGCATACTAGACAGAAGTTTTACGACCATGGAGATAAAGCAGGTAAATGTTTGGCATACTATGTTAAGAAGCACGCAGAATCTAACACAACTGCAGCGATATCTGATGAAGGAGGTCACAAGGTACACGAGAACAAACTGATAAATACCTGATTTAAGAATTTTTACAAAAATCTGTACTCTTCCCAACAAGTTCCAGAGGGAGAGCAACTAATGCACAATTTCTTTACTCAATTTGATTTGCCAAAGTTGTCGGAAGAGTAGAAGACTGCCCTTAATAGTCCCATAACAAAAACTGAAGTGATATAATCTATTAAAACATTACAAAACGGAAAATCACCAGGCCCTGACGGCTTCTGTTGTGAATTCTATAAACTGTTTCAAAGTATCCTTGTAGAACCTCTTCTTGATATGTTCAACCACTCCTTCACTACAGGAGAATTTCCACAGACACTGAGGGAGGCTAATATATCCCTAATCCTAAAGAAAGGGAAGTGTCCTGACCTTTGCGGATCCTACAGGCCCATAGCCCTATTAAACGTAGATAGGAAGCTGCTTTCTAAAATCCTATCCTCTCGTTTAGAAAATCTCTTACCTGTACTGATAAAAGAGGACCAGACAAGTTTTATAAGGGGTCGGAATTCAGCTACCAACGTTACACGTTTGTTAAACGCTATCATAGCTTTTAAACAAAAATCTATCAGTGGTCTGGTGCTTTCTCTCGACGCAGAGAAAGCATTTGACCGAATTGAATGGTCTTACTTATTCCATGCGCTGGGTAAATTTGGTCTGGGGGAGAATTTTATAAAATTGGTCAAAATTATCTACAGTAGCCCACAAGCAGCAGTTCTGACTAATGGATTCAGGTCTGAATACTTCAACACTTATAGAGGGGTGATGCAGGGCTGCCCTTTATCGCCCCTCCTATTCGCATTGGCCATAGATACAATTGCTGGGGCCATAAAGGTGACTCCCTCAATACATAGTTTAGAGATTGGACAGCTGTGTCATAAAATAATTTTATACGCTGATGACGTTTTAATACTTTTAACTGACCCTGAAACATCCGTACCAAGTCTTATTGAGGTGATTGACAAATTTAGCTGTTTTTCTGGCTATAAAATCAATTTGCCTAAATCAGAGGCCATGCCTCTTGGTACTCTTTTAAAAATACCAAGTATTGTTCCTTCCTTTCAAATTGTCTCCCAATGGCTTTGTGTACTTGGGAATCCTCATTACCCCTTCTTTCGACCAATTATACAAAGCCAACTTTACACCCTTATTTTGCTAAATTAAACAGGATCTAGAGCGATGGACATCACTTCCTGTCTCCTGGTTAGGACGCATTGCCCTGGTCAAAATGAATGTGCTGCCTAGGCTATTGTATCCTGTCCAGATGGTCTCTATCTTGTTTTCTAAAAGGGTATTGAAGGACATAAATGGATGGCTGCGTTCTTTTATTTGGAATAAGCGCAGACCTCGGCTTAGCATGGCAGTAATACATCTACCAAGTTCAATGGGTGGCTTGGATCTACTGTACCCAATATTAAAATTTATCAGGCTTGTGCTCATTTAGGATTTGTGAAGGACTGGGTTAAGGGTAAAACTTCAACTTGGATGGATATCGAGACAGCTTTGTCACAATGCAAACTAAGTTATTTATTATTCTGTAATAATTTTAAAGAAATGAAAGCCTCTTGTACAAATCCTGTTACAATCAACACTCTAAAAGCATGGCGGCTTGTCCGCCGTCTCGAGGGAAGATCAAATATAACATAAATCTTTACCCCAATAATAAATAACCCTGCTTTTCCCCCAGGTTCTTCAGACCCTGGCTTAAACAATGGTCTTACCAACAGTTAAAAACTGGCTTAACAAGATTTATTTCGCTTTCTGCAAATAAGACACTACAGGCTTCTCAAAAAATTAGAATATTGTGATAAAGTTCATTCTTTTCCATAATGTAATGATAAAAATTAAACTTTCATATATTTTAGATTCATTGCACACCAACTGAAATATGTCAGGTCTTTTATTGTTGTAAAACTGATGATTTTGGCATACAGCTCATGAAAACCCAAAATTCCTATCTCAAAAAATTAGGATATTTCATCCGACCAATAAAAGAAAAGTGTTTTTAATACAAAAAAAGTCAACCTTCTAATAATTATGTTCAGTTATGCACCCAATACTTGGTCGGGAATCCTTTTGCAGAAATGACTTCTTCAATGTGGCGTGGCATGGAGGCAATCAGCCTGTGGCACTGCTCAGGTGTTATGGAGGCCCAGGATGCTTCGATAGCGGCCTTAAGCTCATCCAGAGTGTTGGGTGTTGCGTCTCTCAACTTCCTCTTCACAATATCCCACAGATTCTCTATGGTGTTCAGGTCAGGAGAGTTGGCAGGCCAATTCAGCACAGTAATTTACCAGTGGTTTTGGCACTGTGAGCAGGTGCCAGGTCGTGCTGAAAAATGAAATCTTCATCCCCATAAAGCTTTTCAGCAGATGGAAGCATGAAGTGCTCCAAAATCTGCTGATAGCTAGCTGCTTTGACCCTGCCCTTGATAAAACACAGTGGACCAACATCAGCAGCTGACATGGCACCCCAGACCACCACTGACTGTGGGTACTTGACACTGGACTTCAGGCATTTTGGCATTTCCTTCTCCCCAGTCTTCCTCCAGACTCTGGCACCATGATTTCCGAATGACATGCAAAATTTGCTTTCATCCGAAAAAAGTACTTTGGACCACTGAGCAACAGTCCAGTGCTGCTTCTCTGTAGCCCAGGTCAGGCGCTTCTGCCGCTGCTTCTGGTTCAAAAGTGGCTTGACCTGGGGAATGCGGCACCTGTAACCCATTTCCTGCACATGCCTGTGCACGGTGGCTCTGGATGTTTCTACTCCAGACTCAGTCCACTGCTTCCGCAGGTCCCCGAAGGTCTGGAATCGGTCCTTCTCCACAATCTTCCTCAGGGTCCGGTCACCTCTTCTCGTTGTGCAGCGTTTTCTGCCACACTTTTTCCTTCCCACAGACTTCCCACTGAGGTGCCTTGATACAGCACTCTGGGAACAGCCTATTCGTTCAGAAATTTCTTTCTGTGTCTTACCCTCTTGCTTGAGGGTGTCAATGATGGCCTTCTGGGCAGCAGTCAGGTCGGCAGTCTTACCCATGATTGCGGTTTTGAGTAATGAACCAGGCTGGGAGTATTTAAAAGCCTCAGGAATCTTTTGCAGGTGTTTAGAGTTAATTAGTTGATTCAGATGATTAGGTTAATAGCTCGTTTAGAGAACCTTTTCATGATATGCTAATGTTTTGAGATAGGAATTTTGGGTTTTCATGAGCTGTATGCCAAAATCATCAGTTTTAAAACAATAAAAGACCTGAAATATTCCAGTTGGTGTGCAATGAATCTAAAATATATGAAAGTTAAATTTTTATCATTACATTATGGAAAAGAATGAGCTTTATCACAATATGCTAATTTTTTGAGAAGGACCTGTATATCACTCATAGCACAACCCTCATTTACAGTTTTTGCCCATTGCTTGAACACTATAGACACATGCTCAAACCAAAGTAACATAACTTGAAGTTGTTGTTACTATACCTTAAACAAAGTGTAACCATACCTTAAACAAAAGCGCTGCTTAGCACTTTAGTTGCAATTCTGTAACACACTTGATCCTTTCTGCAACACACTTGCTCCTAGACACTACACACTATTTCATACATAAGACACTTAGTTCAATAATGAAATCTCAGAGTACCATTGGGAAAACACATCAATTCAAAATACAACACACATTGGTTAATTGAAAAGGCATAGACACACACCTGAAAACACTTACTTACAAAACTGAACACCAATCAGCCTGCTACAAAAAGGCCCCAGTTAAGCAATTTTGAGAACTTTGCATGCATGGAGGCAGGGAGAGCTAGAGGCAGAGGACGAGGAGGACACACAGACAGAGAGAGAGAGAGAGAGAGAGAGAGAGAGAGAGAGAGAGAGAGAGAGAGAGAGAGAGAGAGAGAGAGAGAGAGAGAGAGAGAGAGAGAGAGAGAGAGAGAGAGAGAGAGAGAGAGAGAGAGAGAGAGAGAGAGAGAGAGAGAGAGAGAGAGAGAGAGAGAGAGAGAGAGAGAGAGAGAGAGAGAGAGAGAGAGAGAGAGGAGGACGTGGTCGAAGAGGCCACGCAAGGACCATTATTTCGGATGACATAAAGGCAACTTTGGTGGACCATTACATAAACCATGGCCTGACTATGAGGGTAGCTGGGCAGAGAGTCCATCCTAATCTAAGCCGCTTCACAGTTGCATCCATAATAAGGACATTCCGGCTGGAAAACAGGTATGCCTTCAACTCTCTACTCAGACTGTATAGAGTATTTACAGTACTGTACCATATAACATTACTGTATCACATGTATTGTATTCCAGGGTGGCTAATGCTCCTTTTTCAAAAAAAGTGGTAGTTTTGTGAAACATACCTTGATACAGTAACGTGTTGAGATGTTTCAGTACTGTGTATGGTAAATACAGTAAAGTTCAGTATACACCGTACTGTAAAAAAGAAGCAGATGAGAACAATTTGTGGTTGCATTTTTCTATAGAATGGCTAGAAGACCTACTGGGGGTGGACGCCAACGCCTGTTCACCCAACAGCAGGAACTTGTCATAGTGAACCTAGTCAGAGCAAACAATGCAATCCGTCTCCACCAGCTACAGCAACAAATACTTGCAGATAGGCAAGTATTCAACAACATGAATCGAGTAAGCATCACAACTATCAGACGGATCTTGGTAAAGCACAACATGACCATGAAGCAACTTTACAGGGTCCCATTTGAGAGGAACAGTGTCAGGGTCAAAGAATGGACCAGAGCAGCCCAGGTTTGTTGTTGTCTGGGATAATGTTAGTTTCCATCGGGCTGCTCTGGTCCAGAACTGGTTCACCAACCATGATCAGTTTGAAGTTCTGTACTTGCCCCCTTACTCGCCATTTCTAAATCCTATAGAGGAATTTTTTTCCGCTTGTAGATGGCGCGTATATGACCGCCAACCACATGCCCGTACGCCTCTTCTACAGGCAATGGAACAGGCCTGCGGAGACATTGAGGTGAGGTCAATCCAGGGATGGATTCGGCACACAAGGGGATATTTCCCCCGATGCTTAGCGAGAGAAGACATTGCTTGTGATGTTGATGAGATCCTGTGGCCAGACCCCAACAGAAGGCAGGATCCATAAACCCACTTGCGCACAATTGTGTTTTTGTGTTTACAGTAGTGTATTGTTTGTTTTTATTTTTGATTTAACTGAATTATGAAATAAAATATACTAATGTAATGATTTTGAAAACAGTATTTATTTTTTTGGTTTTAAAAACATGCCCTCTGTGGAACTGAATAAAAACACTGAAAACAAAAGAATGCAGTTTTTTAGATAAAGTAGACTAGTGTGTTGCTGCTAATCTGAAAGTGTATTCATATGATGCAAGTGGATATCATTTTGTCATCAGAGTGACATTTTGACAAAGGATTGTTAGGTTTTGATAGCAGAGTTTCAATTTGACATAGATGTTAATGGTTTATTTCCCAGTGTTTTGTCTTATTTGCTTGTGTGTAGAGTTTTGACACAATGAGCCAAATTTAGCAAAACGTGTTTAAGCAATAGGCAAAAACTGTAACACCTTGAAGTATCTGCTGTTGAGAAGGTTTTGTTTCAACAACAATTGAAAGTGTCTCTGAGCTTACTTTACCATGTACTCAATGGTTTCTCTACCACTGATGTGAAGGGGGTCAGAGGTGTGTGGGAGAAGAAGCAGTCAGTACCCATAGATAAAGAAAGGTGGGATACCATTTGGTCTTTTGCAAAAAGGATTTCAATTTGTACCTGGACAAGAGCAATACAATTTAAGACTTTACACAGATTACATATATCCCCTCACCACTGGCACCTCTTCAACTGCTTTCTTTCCCCTTTGTGTCTCAAGTATAAAATGAATATGGGAACTTTAACTCATTGTTTTTGGTCCTGTCATAAACTTCAGAGATATTGGGATGAAATTATAAGTGAAATGGAGAGAATTTTTCATACCAATATTGAAATGGATCCCATATCCCTGACTCTAGGTCTTCCAAATGGCCGTCTCAAAACGGCAGTCAACAAAAGACTGTATAATATTCTAACGTTTGCAGCTAGGAAAAATATTCTCTTGCAGTGGGTCAGTGACAAAATTCCCTCTGTCTGTGGTTGGCGTAAAATAATATTTGAACTGATCCCCCTAGAATATCTTACCAGTGTCATGCATCACAGTGTATGACACTGTGATGTGTGGTGCCCTTTTTAGGATTATATCGGACCGGACCTCTCCTCCATTCTATTAAAATATTTACTTATTCATACTTTTTTTTATTCTGTAGGGTCACCGTTTGGACATTAGGCAGCCCCCAAATTAAACTAATGAGAATAAAGTTACAGCACCAACAGAGGGATTAAGACAGACAAATTAACCAGTCACAGATACACTCCATTTCAAGGTTGGTGTATAGTCACCAATTCAACATGCCTAATTGTTGTAACTGTGGGAGGCAACCCAAGCCAAAATAACAAACATGCTCCTTCTTCCAAACCCTCATTCAGCTACTCAAAAACCATCTACCGTCACATCCCACACACAAGAGGCACAGGGTGAGCTGCCTACATCAAATCACAGCCATGAGTGAGATAAGCTGAATGGGTCACCAGACAGGACCAGCGATCTAATCAGTGAATATGGCTGACAGCACGGAGGGAAAGGCACACAAAGCTGTGGCCAGCAATTTGACCAATCACAGGCAGAGATCCGCATAGTTAATCGAACTTTGTGGGCAAGCAGTGCACTGACCCAGGGTTGTAACAAAGGGTATGAGGTGTAATGAAGTTTGCACACTCACTAACAGAGCTTAAAGAGTTTAGTCTTTTTATGCTTTGACTATGTTCAGTGCTGTGTAAAAGAGTCTGGCTCCTCTGAGGTATTTTTTTATTTTGCTTTGTTGTCACATTTCATTATTTCTGATCAAGGTAATTTGAATATCAGAAAAAGATAACCTGAGTAAATAATGTGATTTTCAAAGGATTATTTGTCAAGGAAAAAAGTTGTCATCTCTGTGAAGGAATTTTCACTGACTTGCAGAGTTCTTTAATTCAGCCACACTGTAGGGTTTTAAAGCATGGACAGCCTGTTTAAGGCCACAGTATCACAGTCCTATTTAGCCCCAGAATTAGTCTAGGCCACTCTACAACCATCTGTTTTTTTACTCATTAAGTTGTGCACTTTTGATCATTGTACTGCTTCATAACCTAAGTGAGCTTGAGCTTAAAGTAAAAAAGTGACAGCCAAAGATTCTCCTTTAGGATGTTCGGATGGAGAGTGGAATGCATGGTTCTATCAATTTCTTCAAGTCATCCTGGTCATGAAAAAGCAAAGCAGCTCCTGATCATTGTACTACCACCAAATTAACTTGATACACAATCTTCAGAAAGTTTCATTTTTGGTGTGTCCATCCACAAAATATCTTCCTAATGATCTTGGGAATCAATTATGTTCTTTTGGCTAAATAAAATAAACTGACCTTTGTAATATTTTTTGCAACCAAACTTTAAAAGATTTGATATGTCCCCACTCTCTTATTTTTTTATTATTGACATTCATTAAGGCAAATGAGAACTGCAATGCTTCACATTGTGTTTTAGGTTATTTTATGAGCTCCTGGGTGAGGTGTGATGTGTTCTTGGAGAAAACCTGGTAGCCAAGCAACTGGAAAGTGCATCAATGTTTTGAATGTTTTCTCTTTTTGTGGATAATGATTCTCGGTGAAGGCTGCACAGTGGCATAGTTGGTAGCACTGTTGGCTTGCAGCAAGAAGTCCTGGGTTTGAATCCCAGCCTGGGGTCATTCTGCATGGAGTTTTTACATTCTCCTTGTGCATGCCGGGTTCTCTCCAGGGACTCTGGCTTCCTCCCACGTTCCAAAAACATGACTGTTAGGTGAATTGGTCTCTCTAAATTGCCCTTAGGTATTAGTGTGTGTGTGTGTGTGTGTGTGTGTGTGTGTGTAGGTGTGTGTGTGTGTGTGTGTAGGTGTGCATGGTTGTGTGTTGCCCTGAGATGGACTGGTGACCTGTCCAGAGTGTACCCCGCCTCTTGCATCGTGACTCCTGGAGATAGGCACTAGCCCCCCTCCCCCTCAACCCTGCATAGCATGGATGAGTACAGATAATGGATGGATGGATGGTTCTCAATTAAATCTTAGAGATGGCTTCACAACCCTTTCCAGAATAATAAATGCCAATGATGATGTTTAATCTAATCTTTAATCTCAAGGGTTGAGGAGGTTCTATTTTTTTGTGATTTCGTGACTCAGGTCTAGCAGTAGTCCCGCCTGGATGTGGCTAGTGAAATCAAATCAAATCCTGTGATCAACACAGTAAATTCATCATTAAATAAGAGGGGCAACAATATTTTTCCCATAGGACCAGGCTGGTTTAGATAGTGTTTATGAATTCAAACACTAAACCATACGATAAAAATATGACGACTGTAAGTAGCCAAATACTTTTTCACAGCCCTGTAGCACCTTTTTTACTTTTGCAATCAAGCTATATGCTTTGAATTATCAGAACAACGAGCTGGCAGCTTGTTGTCTTGTACAAGGAAACAGAAAATTATCACCCAGAAGCTTGCTGCATTTGTGATGTTCTGTAAGTCAAAGTCAGCTTATCTTGTATCGTAGTGATTTATTCCACTATGTCAACAGCATCTGGAATCATGATGAAGAGTGAGGAGACCAGGGAGCTGAAAAGATATTACTACCCCGTAGGAGTTGTTTGCAGATCCAAAACGCCCTCCGTTTTACTCTGCTTTAAGCTTAGGTTGTCAGCAAAAAATGCTCTGGAATATATCTGCTTTAGATATTGCCGAATGAATAATTAAAAGCCTGAGCTTCACACGTCAAGAGAGGGTGATGTGTACATCACTTTGAACAAGCTGCAGAGGAAATGAATAAATGCATAAATTGGGTCTGAATGTGTGTTTGTGACGCACACTGGCAAGGAGGCCACAGATTTGAAATTACACAGGGGGATGAAAGCAAGAGGTAATTTTAAAAGGAGAGGATGAACTGTCAGAAAAGCTCCTTTTTTCCTGCTCTCCAGCAGTATGGCATGTTTAGGCAGCGCATTTGTAAGATGACATACCCAGCCTATTTTAACAGAGAGTACCCCAAACTCTTTCAATTTGGGTGGTCAGGTTTTGTTTTGTTTTTTATTTTGACATCTTCACAAATTGCATTTGTTAGTAATTTAGGTGTAAAGTTCAATGTGTTATACTTGCACGGCAGTCTGGCCGTGAGATCGACTCTGTAAAGAAACTGACAAATATCAAAGCAAGAAGAGCTTCTCTTCCACACTTCGACCAGGAGACAGCCTGGCGTACTGTATGTGTGTGTGTGTAATAAAACAAACGTTGGTGTCAGTGTGTGTGCATTGTTGCATTTTGCTGTAGACGTTTAGCTGCACAGCCGATATCTCTGAGCTTCCTTCTTCATGCCAACTTTCCCTCTCTAATTGGTCACAGTTCAACTTTGGTGTAAGAAGCAAACAGTTTCTCTCTGTCTGCAGGTCAGAGATTCGAGTAGAAAAGCAAAGTGAAGACGGTGAACAAATTAGATTGTGATATCTTTCTGGACAAAAAAATAAAATAAAGCAAGAACATGATGACATAGTGAAAGTAACATTCCTCTTCCTTATGCAGTGCTGAAAATATTGCACCGTTCATCCCAATATGCCGGCACTGAGCAAAAAGTAGGGGGCATCATAAGTAATGCATAGAATTCAAAGATATGGCAGAACTTGTTACAAAAGTTCTCTTAATTTCTTCACAATAAGAGCCAAATGAAATGTGTCTTGAGATACAGCAACACGCATGACAAGAAAAGAAATGGGGTGACAGCAGCAAGGTCAGATTCAAATTCAAAATGGTTTCTCATGCACTTATAAATGTTACCTTTGCCATCTCACAGTAGATTTGTGTCACTTAACCTGCTCTTTGAGCCACTTTCAAACAGCTGAGTGCAGATAACAAAAGAAGGGCAAGCATGACAACTCGCATAACGTAACTCCACCCCTAGAAGCTTTTGCGTCTGATTCTTTTCATTTCCACTTTGTTTGAGCCGACGTCTTGTATACAACAAAGTCAAGGCCAGGGGATTGTCTGTAACAATGAGATAGGTCTGTCACTCACCTGGTGTGTCTGTGTGATTCTTTTCCACCCAAGGGCCCACCTGTTTCCATTAGGCTGAATAAATGAGGTGCCAATCAGGCGGTTGAGGCTTTGACTCCACACAGAGCGCAATGAGGGATGTTTGTGCTGAAGGCAGACACAAGGATTTGCTTCACATTTGGTATGTTGCGGGAACAACACACAGACACTTGCACCTGCACCAAGCAGGGATCTCAGGTGGTCTTTTGCTTATTCTCAGAGCAGGGAGAATAACAGGGCTTCAGAACAAAGAGAGGTAGATAAAAGAAGCATATGTCACACAGAACAGATGCAATTCCCCTGTGGGTCAACAACTATTTAAATGTGCCTTTCAATTATCCCTTTAAATGTTTAAATCCTGTCAAAGACACATTAAAGGTGAGTTGGCGACAAACCACACAGATCAGTAGGTTCAGGTACTGTGAATCAAATCAGAAGAACCATGCCTTTTTGTGCAAGGATATGATGTGGGAACCAGACTTTATATATTATTTTTAAACAGTGGCCATGCCAATGTGTGGACTGTATATGAAACAAAAAGGGCCCTTCATTCACCATGTGTCATTACTATAGCTTACTATAGCTTAAAGAGCAAAATAAGTTTATTGTGAATAAAAATACTTTGAGCAGGAAATGTCATTTCCAGAAGATCACTTGTTTCTACCTTTGAAACTCACAAGCAAATTACGAAAAGTACAGTGCTATTTAAAGGTACTCATAGTCCTTGAACTTTTCCAGACTTTGTCAGTTACAAGGTGACAATATAATTCAAGGTGCTTTACATGAAAATAAAGGAGCATTTATAAGTGAGTCAGAAAAAAAATATATAGGAAAAAAGCAGACAAAATTCTGCTTTGTCTTGTTTAGTTCTGTTCTTGGGAATAAAGGTTTGGATCGATCGGCTTGAAATTTGGTGAGTTTACTCATAAGGCACAGGGGATCAAAAATTGCGAGGGGGTCACACCTGTCGAACAACTCTTAGATGTATTTAGGTCAAAGACCATTTAGTGCATCACAGAAGAGTAGAAAGCATTTCAGTTCCATCCATTTATAAACAGGAAGTTGATGTACTGATTTAAGGACTTGTGTGATGTGATCCATTTTACTTCTTCTGGTCATGACTGACAGGTTCCTTTCCTGTATTTAGCCCCATACATCTTTCCTTCAACTCTGAACAGCTTTCTGTTAAACAATCTTTCATAAAGGCAAGATATGTGGAGTGTATGACTAATAGCTGTCGTATCAACAGATTCTCCCAAATGCAGAGCTGAAGAGCTCTGCAGCTCCTCCAGAGTCACCAATGGCCAGTATGCATTAAAGGAAGTTGTTTCATACTCTGAATTTTCAGATAACGAATTAAAATGACTGACTACAATTCTATAAAAGCATCTATAACTGCAGCAATGACTAAAATATGATTAAGAATAATGTGCCACCTCTGTCCTGGTTGTGGCTTGAAGGACCCAAGTGCAAAGCAAAATTTCTGTGAACATTGAGAAATGTATTGAAATAATCAACTTACAGGAATAATGCAGGTCACATATCAAAGAAGCGAACAGGGTAGCACGACGGATCCAGTAAAAAACAACTAATAAATCGGGGGGAACACAAACGAAAAGAACATAAAAAAATAAACTAAGAAACTGAAAAAAAATTGGAATGAACTGATACGGCATGACTTTTTGAACAATAATAAATGCAGAACTGAACAGAATATGGCAAGATCAAAAATACAAACAGAGGAAAACCAAAACCCAGACACTCAAAGAATGTGACGGCGTCTTATTAATATTTTTCGCTCTCATTTTTCTCACAAAGCCACATCAGTCTGCAAACTTAAGCTTCAGAGCAAAACAGCACAAGGAAATCAAACGAAGCAGCTGGATCTGCAAGTGACCACCCTCCGGTCTGCTCGGGCCTTCAATTCATGAGCGCCCTGGCCTCTCTGATTGTTTCCCCTCCACAAGCAGCTGAGTCTTTTTTGCAGAGCGTGTGGAAGCCGCAATGATTAATGTGGTTATAAAACCGGTCGAGCAACTTTTAAGTGTTACACTAGATCATCTACTAAGAGAGCGTCACTGTGTGCAATGAAGCAACAGGATTCTTTGAGAAGTGCATCTGAGGCAAATCTCTCACACTTTGATGTTCCCCTGCTCTGTCATCTGACCGGGTCTGCATGAAAATCCTTAATGCCTCCAAAGTGTCATCCTGCTGAGGTCATATTTTTTGTATTTCGCCTAAACTCCACCGCAGCTGGCTGCTGGTGTTAAACTGCTGGTTTAATTGGCGTTTTCCATTTGAAGTGGCAGTAAGTACGGATTTAACCGTCTCACGAAACAGAAACAGACATGCTTTTATGAGCAGTTGATCATTTACTCCCAATGGCACCGGATTACTTGACTGAATGTCAAATGGGAAAACATTTCTCTTCAAAACCTGCAGCATCCAGAGTCATCAGCTCCCAAATGCTTGCAGTGTTTTTTAAACAAAGAGTGATGCAACAGAGTGGTAAACATGCTCATGTCCCATTTTTTTTCTCCTCTTATTCCTGACGAATTTTAAAAGAGCCAGAGAAACTAGAAATGTTTGACACAGCATCTGTTATTTTTTTACTCTGTGGATGGGATGTGCCTTTATGCACATCCCATCCACAGGTGTGCCACCAATGAACTCAGATGTACGCAACTAACCTAGCGAAAAAGTTTTTATTTTTTAAATGACGTTGCCACTCTGTGCAAAAAAAAAAAAAAAGAATCTCTAATATAAACTGAAGTTTCTTAAGCTCAGAATGGAAACGTCTGGAATTTTCTTTTTGTTTAAAGACACAATAAACAATAAACCGTATGTATACTTCAGACTTTGATAAAACATAATAAAAATAGATGAGTTCTTTCTCTCTTTAGTCTTTTATTCTTTGTATTTCACAAACACAAAGAATATGTAAATATATATACATACAAACATACATACGTACAGTCCAGGGTCAACTATTTTTGAATAACTTTTTGCTGCAGCTTCAGAGTTGCTGGATTATGTTACTCCTATCTGGGCACATCCAGAGCTTGAAAGTTCTTTCCCTTCCTCTTCGCAAAGTAGCCAAAGCTGTGTCAGATTGGACGGAGAACATCTTGGATTTTTCTTTTTTCATTTTCCTCTAACAGGTTTTCTTCCCAGACTGCTTTGTATATACATTTATTTGTATTCCTTGAACATTTGAGCTGTTGCCCTTTCCCTGCTGAGGAAAAACTCTTCCAATCCCAACTAATAGTTGTCCTATCATTATATATTCTCACCCCAGAGCTATATATCTCTGCTGCACCTCTGGAGTTATAATGGCCTCTGAGGATCTCTGGTTTTTGACTGTGGTTTGGTAATGGTTCTAGGTTACGGTTCTTATATTTTTAAGGTATGCTTTCTCTTTTGCAGGTCATTTTTCCTCAATTTATGTCACTATACAGCATCAGTATTCAGTGTAATTGCTCTTACTAAAAGCTTCTCCAATATTTAAAAACTTTAGCCAGTTCCTTGCCCAATCCTCCCATTCATAATCCTTTGCTCTTTTTTGCCAGTGCTCATGTTGTGTTCATCACCGGTGCTGATGCCTATTTCGTGTTTTCCTATAGTTACATATTTTTTTTTAATATATCACTTACATTAGAAGACCTTCAACCTATTGCCATTTAATTTCCATAGTGGTCTCTTTTTCTTTTGAATCGACTGGTTTTCAATTGAGTTCAGATAGTCTTTTGAAGTTTGAATGTTGTAAAGTAGAATTAGATCCAGAGTTAATTATAGCAAATGTATTTGAAAATTAGAACAAAAAAGCACTTTTCCACCATTTATTTTTCTTGCTCCTGGTACAACCTACAAGGGATTTCCCCAAACCTCAGTGTCATAGTGTCATTTATGCGTCCTATTATCTAAAAAGGTTTTAAAATCCTGTGTGCACAACACCAAACAGCACCCAGTGGCTGTAAGAGACTATCTGGTGAACATATTAGAGTGGGCCATTAAACACCTTAAGAGCAGGATATTTCCCTGAGGAACAGATAAGAGATCACAAACAGAGCTAAACAGAAGTGAAAATTGGACTTCAGTATCTGTTGGGTAACAAGTCCACCATGATAACAGGATATGTGATGGCACGTTGGCATTTTGTTATCTAGTGTGGGACAGATATTATGTAGTCCCTGGGAGCAACCTGAACCCATCACCCCCAATCAGGAGTGTCTCCCGCTGCCATTTATGTTCCCTGAAATAAAATACTATTTTGTTTCTCAGTGTCATTGAAGTCTAAACTGCTTAAATCAAACGAGGCACTTAAAAAAGAGAGACTTCAAACCATGTACATTTCGGGTTAAATAACTACATTACAAGGGTGCTTTTTGAATAGTTTGATAGCATCAAACCACAAGGAAAACAAAATATGTGAAAGGGAAAAAAGCTTTCCTCCTCTTCCCTTCTCAGCCTAACAACAGTTGGCAAACAATGAAGCCAAAACAACAGGGAAATTATGTGCCTGATCATGCAATTAGCAGCAGCTGTGCAGGTAAGAATTAGCACAGACTGCAAGAAAGCAAACAACAAAGAGAAGAAGGCAAAAAAAATCTTTACAAGCCTTTAATTTGACTCAACTCACAATGATTTTTGTGAAACTGCGATGGACTGGCGACCTGTTCAGGGTGTACTCCGTCTCTTGCCCAGTGACTGCTGGAGATAAGCACCAGCCCCCCCCGCAACCCTGCATAGGATGGACAGGTACAGGAAATGGATGGATGGATGGATGGATTATTGTGAAAGCAGCTAGGATCTAATTCCATCTATGCTTGCTGTAGGTGCCTCATCCCATTTTGTGTCAATGGTCAAATTAACATGCACAAAATCATGCACTCCTCTACAGCTATCCCAATGTGTTTTGAATTTTACACAGCTCTGCAGTGCTTACATTTTATATGGTAATGCATTGAAGTTGTAAAATAAAAGAGCCCTGCTTTGCACAGCCTGCATTCACATTCTTATCAACAATGACTGGAAAGATGGCACGGAAGTTACTCAAATTGGGCCAAAGTTTTCTTCCTACAAAGTATGGGATTTGTACATTACTGTGGACTTGGACTGGGTGATATGGCCTGCAATTGTATAAATTTATGGTTTGGGTTTATCACAATACTCAATATATAGTGATATTTACAATGTTTTTTTGTCACTCTACAAGTGTTCAACACTATTGCTGATGAGTAAAGTTGAGTGACACTATTCCTTCAAACACCAGCACAGAACCAACGAATTTAGCATCTGTCCTTTCACATATTGCAAACAGAAATAATTTTAATCACTTCAGTTTCAAAACAAATTTATGATGCAGTTTGGTTGCTCATTTAGAAAAAAGTGGGAAAAAAGCCAAAACACGTGACCTAAGCCAAAACACGTGACCTAAGACAAATGCAAATCCCTCTGTCCAATTATTAGACCACACAATGAAATGAAAGTATACCTTATGACGGGGGAGATTGGAGCCAAGCACCAAAACATCAGACCAAAGTTTAGGGATTAATGACTGAAAGAAGAGTCTTTTAAACATGTCCGGTTTCATTACAAAAAACACTCAATGGATGCTTCTGTTTTAGGTGTCAAATTAATACAGTCTGTCAAATAACCTATATTTGAGGCCTCATGATCCATTAAACAACTGTTCCAGATGAACCCTGATACACACCACAAGACGATAGCACAAAGATGGCATTAAGCACTGTAAGCTGGCAAACAACGCGAATAACACTGTACTATAGAAAAGATTGGGACATGTTCAGTATTGTTTCAATTGTCGAGAAGCCTGATGTCCTTTTAATGGTTGTCTTTCTGTAAAAAAAAAAGCGATGTTGGTATATCTGTACAACTGGTTTTCACTTAACTGGTTTGGAATCACATGTACAAAGAAAAATGTAGTAAATGAATGTATCTGGTGATGTCAGTTCCACATCACACGAGGCTCAGGGTTCATGATGAGAGATTAGGTCAATTAAAATGTTAAGGGTAATCCCTGATATTGCCTTTGTCTTTCTATCTTTAGAAGTCTACTGCTAATTATAAATCTGATCAATGTGAAACTGGCAGTGCTTATAAATTCACTATATCTCGCTCGAAGACATATATATCACTGTCTCCGTCCCTCGTATCCTTGAGGCAATAGGTAGTTGAAAACAATTATTTGTTAAACAAAAAAAATTTAAATAAACATCAGCAAAAAGGATTCTGACATGAGTTACATTCTTTTTTTTTTGCTCCCACTGGGAAACGTGCGACAGCGAGTCATGTGGAGAAACAATTCAACTTGTAAGTTAAATTTAATGGGGTTTTTTTCTTTCACTTGTTTGTGGAGGTTGTATTAAGTGTTTGTAAAAAGTAATGTTCTGTGCAGGTTAAATCTGTATATAGGGGAGCATCCAGATCCACTGCAGAGCTCTTCGCTTGTTATCCAGCTCTAAATAATCCATTTGAGCAGACTCTCTCATTGCTGTACATATTGGATTCATGTGGGCCAGCACTGACAGTGACATATGAGGCCTTGTAGTCTTTTTTTTTTTCTCCATTTGTGGGTTGTGATATATCTACCACTCCCCTCGTTTGTGTCTCTGCTGGCTGTTCCTGGTGAGCACACTGTGGGAATGTTGGAGAACCTTCAAAGGATTTTGTTTAGCATGCTCCTGGTATATCAAAGGAAGCTCATCAGTTAGGCGTTAAATAGCATGTAGTATGACCCAACAGGGAAGATTACATCACAGCTAATCTGGTTAGTGGTGGATTTGAATGCAGCCAGACAAATGATGACAAATTTAAGAAAATGCGGAATAGAACATGAGTTCTTTAAGTCCATTAGATTGTCAGATGGTTTAGGACAGGCTTTGATTTTGCTTTTATCCTCGTCTGTCGTTCGTTAAGAGTGAGGCAACGTTGTTATCATGCAAAGGAAATGGAAATCAGGTCCTGGCCCGGTCTGCAATTGTGTGGGAGGCTCTGTGAGTGGGGCATAAAAGAGAATAGGTTTTATCAATTCACACTAAGTGGGTTTCAAGGACAAGTCCAATAATACTCCAGCAGGACATTAAGATAGGTCTGGCTAAATGAATGAGAAGCAGATTATTTTGGTTTTACTTGATGAGGACATTCTGCAAACCCTTTGAGTTTTACTTTGATGGTTTTGTTGTTTCACAAGGTCGCTCTTTTTGTTTTGGCATAAAAATGGTAAGAATATTAAGTTGCTGTTGTTGTTTTTAAAAAACAACAACAATGTCTGCTTCTGTCCACAGCATGACTGTAATGACTGTCTCTACAAGAGAACTACCAACGAAGTGTCTTTTGGAAATGACAATGACAAAGCTCTACTTTTGAAACCAAAGAGACTAGGCTGTAAAACTCTCTCATTCAGAAATATCCCCATTTGAAATCTGTAAAAGTAAAAGTATTTATCTTTAGCTTTGGTATACGATATTCATTGAAAATGTCTGTGGTTTCTTTCTTTTAAGATTTTAAACCTTGCACATCTTTGTTTTAAGCCTTATTTTTTGTTCGATATGTACAGTAGAGATTCACTCCTCATTTTTGTTTCTGATTGCCATACCTGTGTTCTTTGCCTCCTCACTGTATTTACTGCCAGGTTTCATTTGCCCTTTTTTTCAGATCCTCCCAGTTGTCATTATTGTGTGTGTTGTCCATAGTGGTGGTTTTTAATAAGGGCCACATGGGTTGTCGTCCAGGGTGGCAATTAAAACGGGGGTCACGTAAAACTTAGATAAGAAAATTTTATCTAGCAGTTGCAGTTTTCAACTTCTATATGCATGTGCAGTCAACATTAACTAATACTATTTTAAGTGTTCAGGACTGCATTGCATTTTATTCCGTCCTACGATTCAAATGATTTCCTGGATTTTTATTGAGATTGGGAAGGGGCAGGAAAAAGGAGGAGCTTGCCCAGGATGCCATTCAACTAAGGACTACCACTGATTTAGAGTACACTTGTTAATTTCCTTTGTAGCAGTCTTTTTTTTTTCGTCCAACTTCTATCCAATCCTACTCTTCTGTTGAGGGGAGGTATTTCATCAAGTTTTGTTTATCTCTGGCTTCCCGCCTAACTTAAAGAGCAACTCCCCCCCAAATCAACTGTTTCCTGATAAACTGTTTAATTGAGTGTCTAATAGTGATGTATACATATCTGATCATTATTTTTTGGTGTTTTAGTACATTTGAGTAAAAATAGGGGCACCCTCTTCAGGTTAAAATTCTACACTGCACTTGAATTTGAATCAGTCATTGCTATTCGCTCTGCGGTGATCGCTGATGTCAGCCGGTGAGAGCTGGCGTCAGCCATCCTGCCGCTTTGGGGTATAAATGAAGGAGAGTCTCAGCCACGCCTCCTCCACAGTACCCCCTCAGAAAGATCGCTCTGAGACAAAAAGCTCACATTGCTCTCCATCTTTCTCGCTGTCTGTGTCTGTGCCAATGCAGCAGCGCTGCTGTCAAGATGTCAGTCAGAGCACGGACCACACCCAGCCCTCTCCCCCGAGCATTCGCTGGTCCGCCAGGCAGCACCTCCTTTTGGCGTATTTTTCGAATAGGTCATGTGGGCGTAGTAAAAATCTGGTAGGGGGGGGTGAGTTGCTCTTTAAGGTTTAGCTTTACATATTCATTAGTGTTAAATGAAATTACCACAGTGTTTAATGTTTAGTTTGGCAAAGCTAAGCCCA
This sequence comes from Valencia hispanica, assembly GCA_963556495.2. Classification (NCBI taxonomy): domain Eukaryota; kingdom Metazoa; phylum Chordata; class Actinopteri; order Cyprinodontiformes; family Valenciidae; genus Valencia; species Valencia hispanica. Next base: position 17,479,771 of record OY747709.1, on the reverse strand, counting down.
GAAAACCACTCGAAAGATTTGTTGAAAAAAGGAACCTTATAGGTCTTGAAACGTAATAAAGTGGATCTGAAACTTGAAGACAAAGATGGACAGACAAATCCAGCAGGGAATGACAAAAACAGAGGCTTAAGTATAAGGGAGTGTGATTACTGAACAAGAACCAGGTGGTTCATTAGTAACAGAGTGCAGCTGTGAGGGAAGGCAAAAACAGGTAGACTGGAGTATGGGAACTAATTAACGCGAGGGAAGCTGAAGTAGACATGACAATAAACCAGATGTGCGTAAGTCCAGTTCTTGAGCACTATCGATCTGCAACTTTTAGATGCATCCCTGCTCCAACACACCTGAATCAAATACATAAATCTTCTCATTAGCAGTCATTCAGCTCTGCAGAGGGCTGGTAGCGAGCAGCTCATTGGATTCAGGCCTGTTGGAGAAGGCATGCAACTTGCAGGTTGATAGTGCTCAAGGACTGGATTTGGGCACCCTTTGCCACAAACCAACTAGAGAAGGCAACACAAAAAAGAACCAAAACAAAAACCCTACTGGATCATGACACTGTGCTTTTTAAAGATTTTGTGGCACTAGTGACCAGTATTTGCAGTATTTAGACAAGAAATAAGCAGAGAGAAGGTAGAAAGACAAGGTCTGGAATTGAACCCTAGCTGCACCGAGGACTAATAGCCTCCACATAAGGGGGCCCCGTCCTACCTCTACATGTACCACCCCAACAAAGTGTTTTCTAATTGGACACATTGTCAAGGTTAAACTGCAGGAAGAAAATAATGGATAATTCCCAAAAGGGAAGACAGCTTGTATAATGTTAAACAAAAATGAATCTTTCAATAGATTTTACTTGTTCGTGAGAGTTTTGTAAAATAAAAAAGGTTAAAGACAGCTGCTGCGTTATTCCTCCTATTGTTGTCTACCTTGTACATTTGCTATCTTGCTGTGTTTTGATACATTTATATGATGCTCATCTGTTTTCCACAAGTTTAAACCTTGAGGGCTCAGGAATTTCAAAGTTAACCTATCGTCCCATCTTACCATATAACATGCCTCATCATTGGTAACTGTAGTTTATCAACCTTAGCAGCAAACAAAGCTCTCTATATTCAGGTACCTAGTATGCAGTGTCATATATTTGGGAAAAACAGTCATTCTTACCGCGAGGTCATTTCGTTTAACAGCAATATTACACAAAATTTTAAGCTTTTCCCTTTTGACCACATGCTCTGCTTTCTGTTATAGCACCTCTTCCAAATCATTTTGGGAACTATATTCAGCACAGAGCTATCTATCTGATTTTATAGTAGTTATATTTCTGGTGTTGGAGAAAAAATATATGAAAAATGCAAAGACTTTATTTCCTTTCTCTTATCTTTTATTTCTCAAAAGTTGTATGTAACCCTTTGCCATCGATTTTCACCTGTATTCTTTTTATCTGCTGGTTTCCCTGTTGCTTTTGTATTCTTCTGTCATCTTTTCAGTTTGAATCTTGTAATAATTTCTTATTTTTTATACATTTCTGATTTCCATTTTCTTGTTTCTCATATCCCCTGTGTCAGCTATTTCTCCCATTTTCTAACTTTTACTTGAGTTCCTTGCCTTCCCTCACAGCTGCATCCAATTTCTAATCAACCACCTGCTCCTTGTTCAGCAATCAACACCTTAATCAGTAATCAACAGCTTACAGCCAGAGCAGTCAGCTACTCTGCTGTTGCACTTGTTTCATAGATAGATAGATAGATAGATAGATAGATAGATAGATAGATAGATAGATAGATAGATAGATAGATAGATAGATAGATAGATAGATAGATAACAACAGTAATGAATGGAAATGAACCTGTTAACATTTCTAACGTTTTCATTTTTATATGCATTTTTTGTCTCTGGCAAAACATGATTTCTTCCTCGTATTAGTATTTCCTATTTTTAAAAAAGCATTTATAATGGAATGTGCAAATTAGACAATATCATTATCATAAACAATATCATCTAGTAACTTCTAACTTTAAGGACAACCAATCACTACTTTCTCTCACCAAATAGGTAGAGCAACACTGGCATTACAAACCTACAGAGGGCTCTAAAGTCAACAGTCTGTGGTGTTACATTGTGTACTGCTTGCAAGAGAGGACCTAAGTGCAGAAAATAAAATGCACACATACATAAAATGTGGTGACAAAGAATATTGAAAGCCCAGCAGGAAAAATAAACACTGAAGGAGGTAATCAGAAGTTAACAACAGGTGAGTTAATCAGAAGGCGGGAGTTGGTGGAGGCTGAAAGCACGACTGAAATAAGCAAGGTGAAGATCAGATAATTAAACATACAAATCATGACAGCAAAAACCAAGAGCCAAACAAATAAACTTGGCTATAAAAAACAGTAAATGGAAAAACAAAACAGCAAGCAACCACATGCATATAAACCACCTGACAGAACCTAAATCTAATAACCATAAAATGTTTTTGTTTTTTGTTGTTTTTAGTTTGGCATGGGTAATATACAGGTAAATCTTTAAGAATTTAAATATTGTGGAAAATTATAATATTGTTTGTCACTCATTTCAGAAAGTGAAACTCATTTATAAATTCATTACATATGGAGTGAAACATTTCAAACCTTTATTTCTTTAAATTTTCATAATTATAGCTTATTGATAATGAAAAGCCAAAATTAGAATATTGTCAAAAAGTTAAAAATGTCAAACTCATGGTGTCAGACCGTAATTAGCTAATTACCTCAAAACATCTGCAAAGGTTTCCAGAGCCTCTAAATGTTTTCTCACTCTGGACCAGAAGGCTAAACTAGGGAAGAAGACAGTCAGTGACTACGTTTACATGCAGCCAATATTCGGGTTATGGTCGGGTTAAGGTCACTATTCGGGTTTCTGAAACATTCGGAATATCCCGTTTACATGCGTGAGGAAAGAAAGTTACTCCTGTATACATGGAGTATATATATTCCGATGTAAACGGCGACGCACGGTTAGCGTCAGGACGTAGGCACAACCTTAAGACGCAATATCCGTCATTTCCTATTCTTCTTCCTGTTTTTCTATGTGCATACAAGAAGTTCCACTACTCAAAAGACCAAGATTCCTTGCGAATACAAAATGCACGGAACATAAATCAATGTTGCTTTTGATGGGGATATACGCGTTTACATTACCAAATATTCGGGTTAGAAAAGGGGTACCCCTGGGGTAATATTTGGGTTTTTAAAAACCCGAATATGAGCATATTCAGGTTTTTGCCGTTGTTTACATGGCCGTGCGTAACCGGGTTATTGCTAATATTCCGGTTTTGAGCGGGTTATTGGCTGCATGTAAATGCAGTCACTGACACCCTACACAAGGAGTGTAGATCACAAAAGGTTAATGCTTAACAAGCAAGTTTTTTACATAGGGCTGTTTCCAAAACATATTCCTAAAGAGTTGAGTGGAAGCAAGAGTGTGCTAGGAGAAAGTCTACCAGCAACAGAGATAAACCACAGCCTTAAAACGACTGAGACTGAAGTCAAAGCATCAAGAGCTGCCACACACAGATTAATCCTACACGTGGGCTACAAATGTTGCATTCCTCATGTCAGAGACAATATCAGAAGCTTCATGCCTGGGTTGAAGAGAAAAAGAACATGCTCAGTGGTCCAAATTCCTTGCTTCAGTTTAAAGTAAAGTTTGCATTTCATTTCAAAATCGCGGTCACAGAGTCTGGAAGAATGGAGATGCACGAAATCCACGTTGCTCAAAGTCCAGTATGAAGTTCCCACAGTCAATGTCGATTTGGGGTGCCGTGTTATCTGCTTGGGTTGGTCCACTATGTTTCTGATGTCCACAGTCAACACAGCAATCGACCAGAACCTTTTGGAACACTTCATGCTTCGTTCTACTGACAGTCTTTTTAAAGATGCTGATTACATTTTCCAACAGGACTTGGAACCTGCCCACACTGCCAAAAGCTGGTTCAGCGACCATGGTGTTACAGTGCCCGACTAAGTACTGAGGGCATAAAAATAAACGTTTTCAGAAGCCTGACATTTTTGCTTAAAATATACTTTTTTATTGATTTTATTTAATGTTCACATTTTCTGAGACACAATTTGGGGTTATATTATCTGTAAACCATAATCTTCAAAATTACAGGAATAAAACACTTGAAATATTTCATTCTATATGTAATGAATCTATATAACACCCATCCATTCAGTAAAATGTAGATAATTCAGATTTCACAAGAATTTGTTGCAGTAAACAATGTGTTTCTTTAGTCAAGTGCTTTTGACTAAAGAAACATGTTTTAATAGGACTGACGTGTTTTTCATTTATTTCCTACTTCACTTTTTTTCTGTTCACTTCCTTTATGCTCCACTGCTTTTTTGATAGGAGCAATTAGTGCATATGTCTGCATAAAAACACAAAAAGGTCTGTGTCTTTCTACAAAAAAAATAATCAAACCGGGTGTCTGTGCTTTAGTTCATTGCAGTTCCAAGAGATATTTAAGCTGTTATCTCCTAAGAGATATAAGGCCTGGAGAGGTAAAGGTACCTGCAAAAACAAGAAAATGCTCAGAAAGAAGAAATTAGATTTTTATTTTTCCCTCCATACCCCATTAATCATCTCACAGTCTCCTACAGTTATCTTCCAACCCCTTGTGCTGTAACTGTGGGGCTAAACTATGCCAATATGAATGGCAACAACGCAACACAGTACATAAGCAGTGACGCATTGGCACTGGTAGGTACACATTTTGAATAAAAAAAAAAGATGAGTTTCAAAGACAAATTCTCATCCAGAGGTTAATTTTTTTTCCTTTGGGCTAAGATTTTAAGTCAGCACCATCAACTGCAGTAAAGCTTTATCCAAGCTGAGATATGCCTGATGGTACATGACACCATGGACAGACTGAAGGACACCAGAGGGTGTGTGGTACAACAACAAATATGTTAATGTGTAAAATATCTGTTTATTCTGTGAATCAAACCTCTTCCCCTCACAACTAACCCACTTCCTGAAATAGATCCGCTCCATTCACTCTCTGAAGTCTTACGAAGAGAAAAAAAAAAAACGCTTCTGGCTGCCCATGTCCTACATAATGTAATTATGTAAACCGAACCAAGTAGGAAAAAATCTGCATACCACACAATCTACCACGCAATCAATGAGAGTTGATCATAGGGGGGAGATATAGATGCACAAAGGTGTATCCAAGCAGAACACAGCTACTTACTTCTAGGTGAGGGATTTTTTCCAATCCTGACAAATGTTTTCTTGGGGTTTTTGACCTAAAGAAAATGATATTTACAAGACAGAGAACACTGTGAGAACAGTGCTGCGTATTGCTTTCCCAGACATAGAGCAGCTATTTTCTGTTCTGTTCAATAAACAAAAGTGTTCGGTGGCTCTCTCTTCATTAAATGTCTCTCAAAAGCCTTGCTCGAGTTCTGTGGTAGGCACTCACTCACTCACTCACTCACTCACTCACTCCCATTCCACTGATTTTCTACTTTTTGAAGGCTAATATCATTGCCACATATGTCTAATTGAGTGAGGCAACTTGTAAAAAATTGACAGAAGTTGAGACTAGCTCATCTTCTCTTGGTCACAAGAGTGTCTTAGTTGGATTTTTGCATGTCTTATCTGTGCTGACAGCATGTCCATAACACAGCTCATTGGCTTGGGTATTAGCAGAAACGGTCTCTTTTCTTGTTCACTGGGGATGTCTCTATTGATTTTATGGATTCAGTTCAGGACACTTTGTGGCATTGAAGCAAGGTTCAATCATGAGGAAATGACATTCATTTTCCTTTTTATTAAATTGTGATTGGTCCATGGTTCTACCAAGTGCAGCAGCTCATGCAGATCCTGAAGCAGCAAAAAAGCCACAGAGCATCACACACACCCACCATCTTGTTAGTTTTATACTTGGTGCAACAGGACACACATTTTTCAATGAATTCCACCTTTATCCCAGTTCACACAGTATTTTCTTGGGGATAAGCACATTTATTTGAGGCAAATGTGAGGCAAGAGTTTTGTATCTTTCTTACTCAGCTGTGGTTTTGCCTTAAAAGGGAAAATATTATGCAAATGTCACTTTTTTGCTGTCAGCAATCTTATGCTTCTACAAGCCGTTTGAAAAAGTGCCTTATTGTGACGTCACAATAAGCAGGATGTGCATATAACTGCCCCTCACCTATCAAACCCTGCACACCAATTCCATTTAATTCTCATGTGTGGCAAACCTGCAGCCTAATGGCAAGATGGGTGGGCGTGGTTGCTAATATGCATAAAAGTGACAGTCGTCTAAACAGCTCATTCTGAAAGGGACTGAAATTGTAAAGAATTGAGTTGGTGAGATTGCTTTATGTGAGAGTGATTTTGTGCAAAGAACAAGAAATAACATGTTTTCTACAGACCATAGACCAATTATAACTTGTTTAAAAAGAGGCCTTATACATCCCCTTTAAAACTCTCCAATTGATGCTATTTTCCCCTGTCTTTTTCTTATTGTTGAACCAGGAACCTTGATCTGATCTGAGCCAAGTGAGGCTTGCAGTGCTTTAGATCTTGTTCTGGGGTCTTTTTAACCTCCTGGATGACTCATGGAGTAATTTTAGCACTCCTGCAAAAGTTCCCAACTGATCCATGTTTTCTCCATTTGTGGACAATGGCTCTCACTGTGGTTCCTTGGAGCCCAAAAGCATTAGAAATAGTTCTTCACACTGATAGATGTCAGTGACTTTGTTTCCCATCTGATTTGGTGAGCATGATTTGATGGTCTTCTTGTAGATAAGTTCGTTAGATTTTATTTGTTTCTTTTTGGCTTTCAGAATAGTGGTTGAGTTAGGCACTGTTTTGTTTTCATTTATTTGACACAACCCCATGTCCCTTCTCTCCCTCCACAGTTCATGCCATTTTAAGAAACTGTAAATAGAAACTTTTGTTAGACAACAGCCAATGCCTTGTCTGGGTTCTGTGATTGTCTGGTTACAGCCTCTGAGAGATATGTAACAGTTTGTTTTACATTTCAAATCACTTAAAACCTTAACATGTATTTGATGGTTTGGTGGGTCCTAAGCTAAGTAGCAACTTTTCTACATGGGAGCACCATAAAAAAAATATTTATTTGGTTAGGTCATAATGACTGATCATAGTCATTCTTTATCATATCAGTTTTTGTTGTGTTTCTTTTTTTTTCTTGTTTTTAAGGCCCATTTGCCTAGGATCACTGTTTATGTTTTGCCCTTTGAGTTTTACCGGCTTTGATTTGATACATTTCCATCTAAGGTGAGGCTTTGAAATTCTGACTTCTCGTTGCCTTGATCAATAAAGAGGCTTCATAATGATTTTTCAGCACCCACTGATCATTGACAACACATTTGTTTGGCAGCACTAATAGGTGCAGTGTTTTACAGTTTATGGCTGCTCTGCCAGTAAAAGGCATTCTCCAGCCTGACGTTTATTGGCAGCATTAAAAACAAGAGTTTCACCTGCTGAGGAGTTCAGTTTATAAAGAGAATTGTCAGGATGATAACAAGTGATAATGAATCCACAGAAACAGTTCAGAGTATTCCAAAGATCAATACAGCAGGCAGGACTTTACGCCCCAGCTTTGCAACACTGCAACGATAAGCTCAGAACATTTTGATACAGTTATTAAATGATGGAATGCAATCAAAAATCTAATCAAAAGGGATTATAAAAGAATGTTAATGGTAGATATAGTTGTGCTATTGCTTTATCTTGTAGTTTGTATTTAACTGCCCTGTGTCAATAGTGTGCAGAACTACCTTTCACTGCAATTACATCTGCATTTATGAAGAATATATCTGCCAGCCTTGTATAAGTAGAGACTGAAATATTACAAAGTAGCTCAAGCTCAGTCAGACCGATTATGATTCAGCTTTGACATAAAGGATTGTATAACTGGGTATCTGTTTGGGGTCATTCTCCTGCTGGAATGTGAACCTCCACATCAGTTCCATGTTTTTTGCAGCCTCTAACAGGTTTTCTTTCAGGAATATCTGGTATTAAACTCCTTCCCTGTTCCCATTAACTCTTAATTCCCTGTCGCTGCTAAAGAAATGGATTCCCATAGCAGTATGTTGCCACCACCATGTTTCATCGTTAGGATGGTATACTCAGGCTTATTGCCTTTATACAGCATTTTGTCTGTAGATCAGGAAGTTTAAAGGAGTCATAACCTAGTATAACCTTGGATACCCACACTCTATTATAGTCTTTCAGGCCCTTCTAAAAAGGAAAAGTTGAAAAAAAGTGAAAAAAATAAACACAGAGCTCCTCTGACCCTTATTTCTGAAGGCATTATTGTCTCGCGAGATCTGATGCAATATTTTGGCTGTCGTGGACGGGCATTGTAATAATGCAAATGAGGGGCGCGTTGATTGGTGGCAGGAAGGAGGGGGGTTGACGCGAAATGTCTATGGTTGACAATGCTTCAGCATATCTAACCCATATCTACTACTCCCACTAGCAAAAAATAAAAACTAAATAAATAACTACTCCCACTAGCATACAATAGCATAGTTAGCTGCTGTTTGTTACACACAGCAGAGCAATAAAAAGAAAGCCTTACCGTTTCAATTGCAGGCAAGTCTCTGACTGTTGGAATTGCCCCTTTTTCCAAACCGAGCTTCGATGCCAACTTCGCCTGATATTGTCCCAAATTCGTAAAGGATTCCAGCGTAAAAAAACAAAGAGAAAAAATATTTCCATGCTGATTCTGGCAGTCAACAACAGAGCAACTCACATGTGCAGTGCGTTTCTGGTAGAAATGGTTTTAGCTGATTTAGCTGATTAAAATAAAAGGTTGACATGAATATGTCTTCTTGCATCATTGCGTGAAGAAACTTTCTGCATCTTTCACGGTCGAGTTCGTACTTCGAATCGGTTATGTGTCGGTCGCGAACGAACCAGCTCTAAGAGCTCACTCTTTGAAGTGAACGATGTGAGCCGGCTCGTCATCGGGAGCCGTTTTTTTTTTTTTCATTCCCCCCCGCTTGTTTTGGTACATTTGGTACACATCGTTTTGCATTAATATTGGTAATAAATACACTTTAAGCAACAAAATCTGAGGAGCCATTTGGGAGCCGAAAGAGCCAAAAGAACTGGCTCTCCAAAAAGAGCTGGAATTCCCATCACTAGAATTCAGTAATGGCGGCGCTCGACTGAATATGAGGGGGAGAGGGGCGAAGGAGAGGGGCGAGGGGGAGGGCGGGCTTTCTGCAGCATAGGTCTGCGATGTCTATATATGGTATATCCTGCGCCGACTTCACGTCAAGTCGGCCAGAAATTAAAATCAGGTATTTGAGTGCGCATGCACGTGGGCTGGTTGACGAACCCAGGGGTAAACAAACACTTCACTTTTAAATATCAGCTTCCCGGCCAGTGTATAATCGTTAGGCAATCATAACATAAATTTTTTCTGGTGGAAAAGTGAAAATTACAGGTCATGACTCCTTTAATTTTGGTCTCATCTAAGCAGAGCACCTTCTTTCACACATTCCCTGTTTTCTCCAACAACTTTAAGAAACTGTTTTTTTCTGTTATTTGTGTATATAAACATATATGTACATAGATAATAGTTCTCCTGTTGACAGTTTCCCACCTGAGCAACGCCTTCAGAGCTACAACGGACTTCTTGGTTGCTTCTTTCACTAATGCTCTCCTTGCCCAGTACTCAAATTTGATGTAAAATATTGTTTTGGGTAGGTTTGCAGTGGTCCCAAACTCTTTCCATTTTTTAGATGACGTTTTGTCTTATTGCTTTAAAAACCATTCTCACTAACCATCAAACATGTATGCTGTAATTACTTGGTCCTCATGCTTTTTAAATGCTAATGTTCTCAAAGCAACAAAACTCAGAAGCCTTCACAAGACAGCTGTAATCATACTGAGATGTTACACAGGTGGGCTCGGTTTAATAATAAGGTCACTTCTGAAGGCAACTGATAGAACTTGATTTCATTTAGGAATATCCGATTAAAGGGAGCTGTATATAAATTCACAAAAGACTTTACAGACTTATTTCTGTAAAAACTTTTGTAAACCATGCATTCCTTTGCTTCTGTCAGGAAGTCATCAGCTCCAACTCAGACCAGCCGTGTCTGATGAGCTTCCTGACAATTACTCCACTCTCCCCTCAGTTTAAAAGACCCTTCCACTCACCTTCACATTGCTCAGTCATCGGTAATCCAATGCCCAGAGCTCCTACTCGTCAGACCAGAAGTCTTCCTCCTACCAGTCGTTTACAAGTTATTTCCATCCAACCTAACCAGTCTCTTTCATCAGCTCAGCAGCCTGCTCCACCCTGCGCTCTTAATCCAGGGGGACTCCCATCCGCGTCTGGAGCGCCAAGCTTCACCCGATCGCCTCTCCCTGTCCACCGGCGATCCTGACAGGATGACTGAGCCCTCATCGAGCGCTCCAGCGGAGGTAGAGGCCCTTCGGTCTGAGGTGATACACCTCCGGGCCCTGGTGGATTGTCTCAGTACCAAAATCGACACTCTGTCTGAGGCCCATATCAGGCTAGCCGGGCTCATCAACACCCTCCAGCAACGACCGTCTTCCACCACCGAACCCAGGATCTGTCTCACGGATAAGTGGAATGGGTCTGACGGCAAGCCAGACGGGTTGTTAGCCACCCTGGACATGATTTTTGAGTGTCAGCCCTCAATGTATGCCTCCTCCGCTCCCAGGGTGGCTCTGCTCACCTCCCTCCTTTCCGGGCAGGCACAAGAATGGGCGGCTGCCCTCTATAATCGGAGGTCCGTGCTCTGCAACGATTAAGCCCAGTTCATTGCAGAGCTGCGCAAAACTTTTGTGCCGCTCTGCAGTGAAGTGGACGCGGAGACTCAACTCCTTCATCTCCGTCAACAAGACCAGCCTGTTCACCTCTTCGCTGCAGAGTTAAGGACGCGGGCGGCTAAGCTAGCCTGGGGAGATGCTGCGATCGCTCTTTTTGGAGGGTCTCACCAACTATATCCGGGATGAGATGGTTGGCAGAGAAGCTCCCAAATCCCTTGACAAGGCCGTCAATCTGGCTCTCGAGATCGACCGTCGAATCATGAGCCGCCCTAGAACACCATCCCGTCTTCCACCACTGCGTCCCGCTTCACTCCGCTCAGTTGAGCCCAGCACTGCTCCCGACCGCTCCTACTCCGGCGACAGAGAAGAGCCGATGCAGCTAGGGCATCTGTCCCCGAAGGAGCGGGATCAACGTTTCCAGGAAGGGCTCTGCGCCTACTGTGGGTCGCCCAAACATCGCCGTCTGCAGTGCCCGCTCCGACCGGGAAACGACCAGGCCAGGTGAGACTCCAGGGGGTCTTACCTGGCCCGACAGGACCAGCTCGCTTCCTTCTTCCTGTCCAGCTCATTCATCCCAATCCACAGCATACATTCGGCGCTCTGCTCGACACTGGAGCGGCAGAGAATTTCATCTCCACCCAACTAGCCACGAAGCTCCAGATACCGCTGGAGACCCTTTGCAGTCCAGTCCCGGTGACTTCCATCGACGGACACCCCCTGCAGCCCTACCCTGTCCGACATCGCACCATCAAGATCCGCCTGTGGGTGGGGGATCACACAGAGCTCATCCAGTTCCTCGTCATCGCTTCCTGCTCCGCGCCACTCATCCTGGGCTGTCCTTGGTTCCATACACACGATCCGCACATCTCCTGGTCGGCGCAGCGGATACTCAGCTGGGGTCCCGACTGTTCAAAGAGGTGTCTCCGTCCCCCATCGTCAGCCCCGCTCGAGACCATATCGGCGCCCGCACTGGAAGATATCCCTCCGCCCTACAAAGACCTGGCGGAGGTCTTCAGTAAAAGCCGAGCTGCCAAGTTACCACCGCATCGATCCTATGATATGGCTATCAACCTGATGTCAGGGGCGGAGCCTCCACGTACCCGTCAGTTCCCTCTCTCACAAGCGGAATCAGCCCAGATGGAGACCTACATTGCCGAATCTCTAGACCAAGGATTCATCCGCCCATCCACCTCTCCAGCATCAGCCGACTTCTTCTTTGTCAAAAAGAAGGAGGGGACGCTGCATCCCTGCATCGATTACAGAGGACTAAATCAGGTCACCATAAAGGATCGCCATCCACTCCCCCTGCTGAACACTGTTCTGGACTCCCTTTCCCATGCAACTATTTTTACTCGGCTCGACCTCCGGAATGCCTACAATCTGGTTCGCATTCGAGAAGGGGATGAATGGAAGACGGCGTTCAGCACCCCCTCTGGCCACTGGGAGTACTTGGTGATGCCATTCGGTCTCTGCAACAGCCCAGCAGTGTTCCAGCGGCTGCTCAATGATGTGCTGCGCGACATGCTTGGACGGTGGGTATTCGTATATCTGGATGACATCCTGGACATCCTCCACCTCTGAGATGGATCACGTCCGACATGTCCGAGCCGTCCTTGAGCGCCTCCTCCAGAATAATCTATTCTGCAAATTGGAGAAGTGCGCTTTCCACCAGCGCTCCACCACCTTCCTAGGCTACGTCATCTCAGCTGAAGGGGTAGCCATGGATCCCCAGAAGGTGGCAGCATTGAGGGAATGGCCACTGCCCCGGACCCTCAGACAGCTCCAGTCCTTCCTTGGCTTTGCAAATTTCTACAGAAGGTTCATCCGGAACTACAGCACGATTGTTGCTCCACTCACCAACCTTACAAAGTCGACCGACCGGCCACGCTTGTTCAGTCTACCCCCCGAGGCCCGACAAGCGTTCAACCAAGTCATCACACTGTTCACCTCAGCTCCCATCCTCATCCATCCAGACCCAGCCAAGACCTTCACCGTCGAAGTGGATGCCTCAGAGGTTGGGGTTGGGGCAATCTTGTCCCAACGTGGCCCGGACCAGAAGCTATACCCTTGCTGCTTCTTTTCTCGGAAGTTCACTCCCACACAGCAGCGCTATGGGTTTGGTGACCGTGAGCTTCTGGCGGTGAAGTGGGCTCTGGAGGAGTGGCGCCATCTGCTCGTGGGGACGTCTGAGCCATTCCTAATCTGGACAGACCACCAGAACCTCCTCCACATTCGTAACGCCAAGCAGCTAAACCCTCGCCAGGCTCGCTGGGCGCTTCTCTTTGAACACTACAACTTTCACCTCTCCTACCGGCCCGGTTCCAAAAACGGTAAGGCTGACGCCCTCTCCCGTCAGCACTCCCAAGCCACCGTCCCGATTCAGCCAGATGCCATCATACCCCCCCACTGCATCTTGGCGTCTCTCCAGTGGCCGCTGGAGGACTCTATCCGATCGGCACTGGTTCAGGAACCGGCACCACCGGAGACACCACCAAACCATCTCTACGTCCCAACCAGTTGCCGCCAGGAGGCTCTGCTTTGGGGTCATTCATCAGCCATAGCCGGTCATCCAGGCATTGCTAGGACCCTCAAATTCATCCGCCGCGCCCTATGGTGGCCCACTATAGCACAGGACGTCAGCAGCTTCGTCGGCGCTTGCACCACCTGTGCCAGAGCCAAGTCCACCACGCAACCACAATTGGGACCCCTCCGACCTCTACCTGTTCCAGCTCGCCCTTGGTCCCATATCGGGGTGGACTTTGTGATGGGACTCCCCACCGCAGATGGCTTGAACACCATCGCCACCTTCGTAGACCGTTTTTCCAAAGCGGTCCACCTTGTTGCACTGCCTGGCCTGCCCACGGCCAAAGGAACAGCCGAGCTGGTCCTGGAACACGTGGTGCGGTTGCACGGCTTCCCCCAGGACATTGTCTCTGACCGCGGGCCCCAGTTCTCCGCTAAGTTCTGGAAAGCCTTCTGCCGTCTTATCGGAGCAACTGCCAGCCTCTCGTCCGGCTTCCATCCGGAGACCAACGGCCAAACAGAGAGGGCCAACCAGCAGGTGGTAAAATACCTCAGATGCTTCGCCTCAACGCAGCCCTCCACCTGGCCGCGTGCGTTGCTGTGGGCTGAGGTATCCCTCAACCTCCAGGTCTCCTCCGCCACAGGCATGTCGCCTTTTGAGGTCTGCAACGGCTACCAACCATCCATCTTCTCTCACCAGGAACCAGAGGTAGAGGTGCCAGCGGCCCAACAACTGATACGCCGTGCCAAGGCCGTGTGGATCCGTGCTCGGGCCGCCATCAGACGGGCAACCTCCAGTTATGTGGAACAGCACCGCCGTCGCCACCGTTCCGGTCCCACCTTTCAGCCGGGGGACCTGGTCTGGCTCTCCACTCGGCATCTCAAGCTGCCGATTGACTGTCGGAAGTTGACCCCCCGCTTCATCGGTCCGTATCCAGTCCTTCGAAGCATCAACCCGGTCACATACCGTCTCCGCCTTCCAGCCTCCCTCAAGGTCCACCCGGTGTTCCACTGCTCCCTCCTCAAACGCCACGTCACCTCGCCTCTGTCTCCGCCTGCAATCTCCCCACCCCCCCCTTGCTTCATCGACGGCGGTCCGGCCTACACAGTGAGGCGGATTCTGGACTCTCGACCCCGCGGCAGGGGGTACCAGTATCTGGTGGATTGACGGGGCTATGGCCCTGAGGAACGCTCCTGGGTGCCGTCCCGGCACGTCCTGGACCCCTCCCTCGTCTCTGACTTTCACAGCTGTCATCCAGACCGTCCAGGCCCTTCAGGAGCCGGACCTAGAGGGGGGGGCTCTGTCAGGAAGTCATCAGCTCCAACTCAGACCAGCCGTGTCTGATGAGCTTCCTGACAATTACTCCACAATTACTCCTCAGTTTAAAAGACCCTTCCACTCACCTTCACATCGCTCAGTCATCGGTAATCCAATGCCCAGAGCTCCTACTCGTCAGACCAGAAGTCTTCCTCCTACCAGTCGTTTACAAGTTATTTCCATCCAACCTAACCAGTCTCTTTCATCAGCTCAGCAGCCTGCTCCACCCTGCGCTCTTAATCCAGGGGGACTCCCATCCGCGTCTGGAGCGCCAAGCTTCACCCGATCGCCTCTCCCTGTCCACCGGCGATCCTGACAGGTTCCACTTCACAATTTTCCCCTGTTTTGCTTAGTGATTTCACAAAAAGTTGAAGTGTGAATATTTTTGCAGTGGACTGTAAGTAAAGCAAGTTAATAGTAAAAACAATAGTGTTATATTAGGTTAATTAGAGCCCAAAAGCCAAGGTAATAACATATTTCCTCATTGTTGTAAGGTTATTGCTTCATCAAACAATCACTTTTACAGTATTTAAATTCCAAACTTTTTATTAAGTTACTAGGTTTATTTGATTTTATTTCACTTTTCATTTTGATTTTAGAGTAAGATTTTGGAAATTAACTATAAATAAATGTTCTTGTTTTAATCTTCCTCCCCCCTACTCTCCAAGTCTTATTAACTTTCACCATGAGTTCTATGTTCCATTATGTTGTGCAGTGTTTACAGCCACAAAGACTGTGGAAATTGTTTCATCTGAGTTAATGTTTTGACCATCTATCACCTACAGTGACGCAAAAAAGTATTTGGCAGCCACCGATTGTACAAGTTTTCCCACTTAAAAAGATGAGAGAAGTCTATAATTGTCATCATAGGTACACTTCATTCCTGAGAGACAGAATGTAAAAGAAAAATCCAGAAAATCACACTGAATGATTTTTAAAAGAATGTATTTGTATAATGGTACAGAAAATAAGTATTTAGGACTTACAACCAAGCGAGAATTCTGGCTCTCAGAGACCGTTTAGTACTTCTTTAAGAAGCTCTTCTTTTCTCCACTCGTTACCTGTATTAATGGCCCCTGTTTGAACTCGTTATCTATATAAAAGACATCTGTCCAAACCTTCAAACAGTCAGACTCCAACCTCCACCATGGCCAAGAGCAGAGAGCTGTCCAAGGACACCAGGGACAAGATTGTATACCTACACAAGACTGGGATGAGCCAATCTACAATAGGCAAACAGCTTGGTGAGAAGAGTTCAACTGTTGGAGCAATTATTAGAAAATTAAATAAATAGAAGATCACTGACAATCTCCCTTGTCTGGGGCTGCATGCAAGATCTCACTTCATGGGGTACACATGGTCTAGAGAACGGTGAGGGAACAGCCCAGAACTACATGGGGGGAACTGGTCAATGTCTTGAAGAGAGCTGGGACCACAGTAACAAAGGTTACTACTATTAACACACTATGTCGTCAAGAATTAAAATCCTGCGGTCCCCATTCTTAAGCCAGCACATGTCCAGCCCCGTCTAAAGTTTCCCAGAGACCATCTCGATGATCCAGAGGAGGATTGGAAGAATGTCATGTGGTCAGATGAGACCAAAATAGAAACCCTTGATATTAACACCACTCGCAGTGTTTGGAGGGGGAAGAATGCTGAGTTGCATCCCAAAAACACCATACCCACTGTAAAGCATGGGGGTTGAAATATAATGCTACGGGGCTGCTTCTCTGCAAAGGGGACATGATGACTGATCCGTATTAGGGAAAGGATGAATGGGGCCATGTGTAGTAAAATTTTGGGCAAAAACCTCCTTCCATCAGTGAGAGGAATCCCGCCCACAAAGACTTGTAGTTCTTAAAAGACAAATGTTAGTATCAGTTATAATAAAGTGGTATAAAAAACCTTCTTGATGTCTTTGTTTTTTTTTTATTTGTAAAAATAGTTTAACTTGTAAGTCGCCATTGTTATTAGCGTCACAATGCACCCTGGGTAGTGACATCATATGGCTGCACCTTGGTTTTACCGGCCGGCTTTGGGACCCTGTTTTGACTGTTCAGCGACATAAACATGTCATCTGTTCAGCCTTATCAATTTGAACCCGAGCGAAACGTTAATGAGGAGGACAGCACTGACGATGTTTCACAAAATGAGCATCAAAATGAAGAGTAAGAAGGGCGGGATGAAGCGAGAGTGGGACAAAGCCGGTGGTGCATGTACGGAAAATGCATCTCCATTGTAACCGAGAGGGAGAGCGTTTGTTGTCAAGAGCTCCCATTTTTGTCAGCAGAAGTTCACGGTAAGCTATCGTGTGATCAAACTTATTCAATTATCAATAATTTTGGAGATTATTAGCATCCAGAGCTGTCTTGTTCTTTATAGATAATTAGGATATACAGTGAAACGATATACAGTGGCTTACAAAAGTATTCGACCCCCTTGAACTTTTTCACATTTTGTAACATTACAGCCACAAACATGAATCAATTTGATTGGAATTCCACGTGAAACACCAATACAAAGAGGTGTACACGTGAGAAGTGGAACGAAAATCATACATGATTCCAAACATTTTTTACAAATAAATACCTGAAAAGTGGGGTGTGCGTAATTATTCAGCCCCCTTTCATCTGAGTGCAGTCAGTTGCCCATAGACATTGTCTGATGAGTGCTAATGACTAAATAGAGTGCACCTGTGTGTAATCTAATGTCAGTACAAATACAGCTTCCCTGTAACGGCCTCAGAGGTTGTCTAAGAGAATGTTGGGAGCAACAACAACATGAAGTCCAAAGAACACACCCGACAGGTCAGGGATAAAGTTATTGAGAAATTTAAAGCAGGCTTAGGCTACAAAAAGATTTCCCAAGCCTTGAACATCCCACGGAGCACTGTTCAAGCGATCATTCAGAAATGGAAGGAGTATGGCACAACTGTAAACCTACCAAGACAAGGCCGTCCACCTCAACTCACAGGCCGAACAAGAAGAGCGCCGATCAGAAATGCAGCCAAGAGGCCGATGGTGACTCTGGACGAGCTGCAGAGATCAACAGCTCAGGTGGGGGAATCTGTCCATAGGACAACTATTAGTCGTGCACTGCACAAAGTTGGCCTTTATGGAAGAGTGGCAAGAAGAAAGAAAACCATAAGTCCCGTTTGCAGTTTGCCACAAGCCATGTTGGGGGACACAGCAAACATGTGGAAGAAGGTGCTCTGGTCAGATGAGACCAAAATGGAACTTTTTGGCCAAAATGCAAAACGCTATGTGTGGCGGAAAACTAACACTGCACATTACTCTGAACACACCATCCCCACTGTCAAATATGGTGGTGGCAGCATCATGCTCTGGGGGTGCTTCTTTTCAGCAGGGACAGGGAAGCTGGTCAGAGTTGATGGGAAGATGGATGGAGCCAAATACAGGGCAATCTTGGAAGAAAACCTCTTGGAGTCTGCAAAAGACTTGAGACTGGGGCGGAGGTTCACCTTCCAGCAGGACATCGACCATAAACATAAAGCCAGGGCAACAATGGAATGGTTTAAAGCAAAACATATCCATGTGTTAGAATGGCCAAGTCAAATTCCAGATCTAAATCCAATCGAGAATCTGTGGCAAGATCTGAAAACTACTGTTCACAAACACTGTCCATCTAATCTGACTGAGCTGGAGCTGTTTTCCAAAGAAGAATGGGCAAGAATTTCAGTCTTTAGATGTGCAAAGCTGGTAGAGACATACCCTAAAAGACTGGCAGCTGTAAGTGCAGCAAAAGGTGGTTCTGCAAAGTATTGACTCAGGGGGCTGAATAATTACGCACACCCCACTTTTCACTTATTTATTTGTAAAAAAAATTGGGAATCATGTATGATTTTCATTCCACTTCTCATGTTTACACCACTTTGTTTTGGTCTTTCACGTGGAATTCAAATAAAATTGATTCATGTTTGTGGCTGTAATGTGACAAAATGTGGAAAAGTTCAAGGGGGCTGAATACTTTTGCAAGCCACTGTGTATACAGTGAAATGCTTCTGACGTATCTGAATCTGTCTGAGTGGCAGCATCGGTCAAATTTGGAGAACACTGTATTGTTACACTTACGGATTGCTTTACTGACTGGAGAGGTGAATTATCAGCTTCATCTGTGACGAGTGGCGGGTCCGATGGTTCACCTAACCTGACAGAAGCGGCAACTGCAGGAGCGGGTTGTCTGCTCAGGAGAGCGTCTCTCATCTTTGCCGCTTTTTACAGCGCATTTCACTTTCTCCCCGAGGGCGTTTAGGCTCCTTGTGTGGGAAAATCGTTGGAAAAGCATTTAGTTTCAGTTTTTGCTTATACCCAGCCGCTCCGGTGAGATCTTTCAGTAGCTGTGGTCGACTGAAAGCGTCAAACGCATCAGGAGAAAAATGTCTGGAACACAGCCGCGGAACTTTGGGAAGTTGTGTCTGTCCACAGGCATCTTCCCACTGCTTTCTCCTCTTCTTGTTCGTAGGAAAGCAGTGTAAACTCACATCACTCCCCTTGTTGCCTTTTGACTGGAAATGGCATCCAAAAGCAGAGCAATGTGGCATTTTACTTAATAATTACTACTGTGAGCACGTAAACAAACACTAGCGTCAATAGCTATTCTAAGAAGTGCAACCAATATGCGTCATTGCCCCTAGAGTGCACTGCGTGCGGAAAACATGGCATCCTATGCAGGTCAAAATATGTACTAAATATTATAGATTTGTAAATCAATGGCAATATTTTATGTGTTTCTAACAACATATTTTGGTACAAGAGAAAATTTGTGGCTTATTAGGGCCTACACACCTTCATAGCCAGGGTTCCCTTTAAAGATTAAACGTGGCTGGATCTTCCAGCATGACAATGATACCAAACACGGGGCCACGAAGGAGTGGCTTCGTATAAAGCATTACAAGGTTCTGGTCTGGCCTAGCCAGTCTGCAGACCTCAATCCAATAGAGAATCTGTGGAAGGAGTTGAAAGTCCGTGTTACCCAGCAACAGCCCCAAAACATCACAGCTCTAGAGAAGATCTGCATGGAAGAATAGGCCAAAATACCAGCTACAGTGTGTGCAAACTTGGTGAAGACCTACAGGAAATGTTTGACCTCTGTCATTACCAACCAAGGTTACTTTACAAATAATTTTAATGAACTATTGATATTGGCCAAATACTTATTTTCTGCACCATTATACAAGGTCAGCCTTCTATCGCCTGAAGAACACTTCTAGGATTAAAGGACTGATGTCGCAACAGGACCTCGAAAAACGCATCCATGCGTTTATCTTTAGTCGGATTGATTACTGCAACAGCGTCCTCACAGGTCTGCCTAAAAGGTCAATCAGACAGCTGCAACTGATCCAGAATGCTGCTTCTCGCGTCCTCACTAGAACCACGAAAGTAGAGCACATCACCCCAGTTCTAAAGTCCTTACACTGGCTCCCTGTAGCTCAGAGAATAGACTTCAAAATACTCCTACTAGTTTATAAATAATTGAATGGCTCAGCACCAAAATATGTTGAAGAACTGTTGTCACTGTACCAACCACCCAGACAACTCAGGTCCTCCAACTCTAGCCTACTAAACATCCCTAGACTCAAAACCAAACATTGGAAAGCAGCTTTCAGTTTCTATGCGCCCCTTGTCTAGAACAAACATCCTGGTGACTGCAGAGTTGCTGAAACACACAGCTGCTTTAAATCAAAACAAAAAAACGAATCTGTTTAGAATTGCCTTTGAGTAAACGATTAATGTCATATGTATCATGTGTATTAATGCTTTGTTGCTATTTTTCATGCTTAATTGTGTATCGTGTGTTGTGTGTTGCCAAATTAATGCTTTTTATTTCCAATGTTACATTCTATGTTTTTCTTTATCACCAAATCATGTAAAACACTTTGAATTACCCTGTTGTTGAAAGTGTGTTGTACAAATAAAATTGCCTTGCCTATACAAATAAATTCTTTAACAATCATACAAGCTGATTTCCTGGAGTTTTTTCCACATTCTGTCTCTCACAGTTGAAGGTGATGAAAATTAGAGACCTCTCATCAAACAAAACAAAACTTTTATAATAAATGATCTGATTTTAGACCATAATCTTCATTGTTTATTTTTAACAGAAACTTGGCTGAGTGCAGATGCCCCTGTTGTTCTTACAGAGGCCTCCCCACCTAATTTTAACTTCACTTATTCTACGAGGAGGAGCAAAAGAGGAGGCGGAACTGCTTTTATAAGTTCATCAACACTTTCTGCCAAACCTGTTTTATTTGATAACTATTTTACTTTTGAATATAATGCAAATGTTTTTAGCACTCCTCAGATTTTATGTGTCACAATCTATAGGCCTCCTAAAAAGAGTGCACTTTTTATTCAAGAATTTTCAGAGTTTTTATCAATTTTGCACAACTCCTTTGAAAGGATCATTTTAGCTGGCGGTTTTAATCTACATATAGATAACCTTTTAGATCCTTCATCAACAGATTTTTTAAACATCCTGACTTATATGGATTTTAGCCAACATGTCATGCTGCCGACTCACAACAAAGGACACACTCTGGACTAGGTCATCACGCATGGCCTGTCCACCCGTGTGTCCTCTGTTGTTGACTTGGCTGTCTCTGACCACTACTGTGTGTTTATTAACATCACCAGTTTTATTCAGCAGGAGACCTCTGTGAGAACTGTCAGGAAGCGTCATCTAACCCCTGAAGTGGCTGCAGGTTTTCTGGAAATTTTTAAAAAGAATCCTCCTATTGTTTTACCTGCCCCCTGTGATTTTATTGTCAATGATTTTAACAGAAGACTTCAGTCCACTCTTAACCGGCTTGCTCCACTACAAGTTATAAGTTTAAAATCTAAAGCTGCACCGCCATGGAAAAATGAAAACCTCTGAAAAATGAAGAGAAATTGTAGGGCGGCAGAGAGAAAATGGAGGAAAAGTAAATTATGGGGTCCTTCCCCAAGTGGAGGAGTTTAAGTATCTGGGGTTCTTGTTCACGAATGAGGGAAAAATGGAGCGGGAGATCGATAGACGAATTGGTGGGGCATCTGCAGTTATGCGGGCGCTCTACCGGTCTGTCATGGTGAAGAGAGAGCTGAGCCAAAATCGGTCGATCTATGTTCCTACCCTCATCTATGGTCACGAACTCTGGGTGGTGACCGAAAGAACGAGATCACTGATACAAGCGGCTGAAATGAGTTTCCTCCGCAGAGTGTCTGGGCTCTCCCTTAAAGATAGGGTGAGAAGCTCAGTCATCCGGAGGGGGCTCAGAGTAGAGCCGCTGCTTCTCCACATCGAGAGGAGTCAGTTGAGGTGGCTCTGGCATCTGGTCAGGATGCCTCCTGGACGCCTCCCTGGTGAGGTGTTTCAGGCATGTCTCACCGGGAGGAGGCCCAAGGGAAGGCCCAGGACACGCTGGAGGGACTATGTTTCTCGGCTGGCCTGGGAGCGCCTTGGGGTTCCTCCCGAGGAGCTGGAACAAGTGGCTGGGGAGAGGGAAGTCTGGGTCTCTTTGCTTAGGCTGCTGCCCCCGCGACCCGACCCCGGATAAGCGGAAGAAAATGGATGGATGGAGGGAAGTAAATTATACAACAACGCAGTAAGAAATTCAAGAAATTCCTACTTCTCCAAAATCGTCTCGGAACATAAAAATAATTCCAAAATCCTTTTTTCCACCATTGATAAACTTTTTAACAGAGCTACTACTGCATTTCCTAAATCCCCCTCAAACACGCTTTGTGAGGAGTTCGCAGACCACTTCAGAGGAAAGGTAGACACCATCAGATGTAATATTTTATCTTCTCAGAGTAACATGGTTTTAGACAAATCTGAGTGTGTGTCTTTACCAGAGGAAACGCTGGACAGTTTTGTCCTGGTAGAAGCTGTGACTCTTGACAAAGTTTTCTCCTCAGTGAGGCCCACCACATGTGTTTTGGACCCGATTCCCACTTCCTTTTTTAAGCAATTTTATGGATCTTTTAGAGATGAGATTTTAACCATGATGAATTGCTCCCTTCAGACGGGGGTCTTTCCTGCCGCCTTTAAAGGGGCGGTAGTTAGGCCCCTGTTGAAGAAGAGCAATTTAGATTTTAATGATTTTTAACAATTTTAGACCAATATCTAACTTACCTTTTTTAAGCAAAATTTTAGAAAAAATTGTTTTAATTCAACTTAATGATTTTATTAATGAGCACAATGTCCTGGAGAAATTTCAGTCTGGTTTTAGGGTGAACCACAGCACAGAGACGGCCCTTCAAAAGATTTTAAATTATTTTAGATTAAACTATGATGCACAGAGGGTGACAGTGTTAGTTCTACTGGATCCAAGCGCTGCCTTCGATACAGTAGTACACACTATTCTTTTAACCCGTTTAAAACAGATTGGCCTCTCTGGTGCTGTTCACAAATGGTTCACACCCTATCTCACAGACAGGACTTTTATGGTAAGTTTAGATACCTGCTCCTCTAGGGTCCATAGGATTACATGTGGTGTGCCCCAGGGTTCAATTTTAGGCCCAGTGCTTTTTAACCTGTATATGCTCCCTCTTGGCAGTTTCATCAGAAGACATGGAGTCAACTTTCACAGTTATGCTGATGATACACAGCTGTACATCTCCATGTCTCCCGATGACACACGGCCAATGGATGCACTTTTTAACTGCATTTTAGACATCAAATCCTGGATGGCAGAAAACTTTCTCCAGCTCAACCAGGACAAAACGGAAGTTTTAGTCATCGGTCCTGAGGCTCAGAGAGAGAAACTTTTACCAAAACTACAATCAATGTCTTTTAATCCCTCTTTACAAGTGAAGAACCTGGGCGTGATTTTTGACTCTGAGCTGACTTTTATTCCTCACATAAAAAATATTACTAAAATAGGTTTTTATCAACTAAAGAACATCGCCAGAGTCCGCCCCATTCTCTCTCGGGTCAATACGGAGACACTGATGCATGCTTTTATCTCCAGTAGAATTGATTACTGTAATGCCCTGCTTTCTGGTCTTCCCAAAAAGAGTATATCAGGTTTACAACTACTACAAAATTCAGCAGCACGTGTCCTGACGAAGACCAGGAGGCGGGAGCACATTACACCGGTCTTAAAATCATTGCATTGGCTCCCCGTACATTTCAGGATCGACTTTAAGGTTCTTTTAATGTTTTTTTAAGTGTCTTAATGGTCTTGGGCCTTCTTATCTCTCTGAACTGCTATTACCATATAAACCTTCGCTGTCTCTGCGCTCCTCTGGCAGCTGTCTCCTTGTCACCCCAAAAGTCAGGACACACACCATGGCGAGGCGTCTTTTCAGTTTTATGGCCCTCACCTCTGGAACAGGCTGCCGGAGGACCTCAGGGCTGCAGAGAACGTTCATGTTTTTAAGAGCAGGCTCAAGACTCACCTTTTTAGCCTAGCTTTTAACAGATTATTATTTATTGCTGTTTGTTTAATTGCTCTGCATGTTTTATATGATTATATTTTTATCAGTTTTACTATTTAATCTTAGCACATTAATTTACTGTTTATTTTTATACTTTAATTTATCTTAATCCCCGTTCCAGTGTTTCCTCTGTGGGAGCCCTCTGCCCCGGGAGCGGTGGTCGGCTGTGGCTGCCTGGGTGCTCTCCAGGTGGAGCTTGGGTGGAGGTGGGGGTCTTGGCCTTTCCTCCACTGGGGTGGGGGTCTTGGCCTTTCCTCCACTGGGTGCCCTGTGTCTGTGCCTTGGCTGCTGCTGTTGGTCTACCGCTGCCGGGGCAGATGGCTCCTCTGATGGCGTTTCCTTGCATGGTTCATCTACACTCGGCCCAATGTCCTTTTTTACTTTTTCTTTTAACTGTGTGTGTGCATGGGAGATCGGTTGGGGGGAGGGGGGTATAACTGTGACCATGCTTTTAAATCTGTGGGGGAGGGAAGGGAAGGTGGTTTTATGTTGGGTCATTTTAATCTGTAAAGCACTTTGTGATGCAACTTCTTTTATGAAAAGCGCTTTATAAATAAAGTTTGATTTGATTTTATCTTTATCTGGGACAACTTGTACAATCAGTGGCTGCCAAACACTTTTATTGCCCCACTGTATCTGGAAGAACAGTTTGCAAAGAAAACTGAACTGCAGCTATGGATGCTCAGGCTGCAGTTTATTTTTTCTTAATGCATTGAGTTCTGGCGACTGATTTCTCCACTTGACTGGCAGCTGTCCTTCACATCAAAATGTTCACTGCAAATACATCTATCTCCAAGATGCAGCACACAGGGACGGTTATCCTTTTTACGGCACAGTTGCCAGCAATCTCAGAGTCCAATTGTTATCTGTGACAGATTGGCCAAGAGAAGCACAATATTTTGTTTCTATAGTTTGCAAAGGTACAAACATGAGTCTATGGATGTTTATGAAAATCATGTAATTCAAAAGTGCCAGAATGTAGACTGTTTTTTCTACTGCAATAATAAAACTCCTCACCTGTGGTGCTTTCAAAGAAAGCAGAGCCCATCAGTTGAAGATTAATTTGTCTGCAGACATTTTCTCTCCTGGATTTCCCTTTAGAGCTGCAGAATATGGTGCTTGTGCTTGGAAGTAGTTTACATTCAAATAAAACGGAATAGTAGGTAAGTTGAAAATCTGGAAAATTTTCCCTCACCATAATTATGAATAATCTTGCTACTTATAGGGAATTATTGCTTCTTTACTTTCAATCTGTTCTTCCTTTATTATCCCACTCCTTTGAGCTGAAATATAAAAATAACATGGCCTTCAAATCAGCCATTTCTTTTGGTGGTAATATTTTGGTTGTAATTACCAACATTCCTTTTGGTTGTAATCAGTAAAAATATTCTAGGGTGCATTTCATAAATGTTTCAACGATTTTTCAGAAAATAGATTATTTTGCAATTAAAAAAAGTGTCACTATTTTCACCCTCTCACTTCATTTCTAACCACCTAAAAACAAATATGAACTGCATCATGTTATTTCAGGGCTTTCCTTACACACCATGCTGAGTTTTTTTTCTTGCATGTTAGATCTCTATGGAAAATTGCACTGACTTTTTTTCAGTAACCTCTGAAGAGACTTCTGTTTGTTCTGTTGCAATTCATTAGTTCAAGGATTATAAAGACTCTGTGATGCACAAGCTGTTGTGTTTTATCAGCTTAACTATGACTAAAAATCCTTAGAGGGTTTTGTACAAATTCATAGCCACACACTGATCCTGAAAAAAACAATGAAACGAGTTAACTGCTGAGCACCTCTTTTGACATTTTTCTCCCAGCTACTAAAGTTTGAGTTTCGCTTTGTGGTTCATTTCTGCTTAACATCTAAATTTTAGCTCAGCTGAAAAACCCAGCTGTGGTTAGTTCAAACACGACGACACCAGAGAGCCAACA
The DNA here is from genome assembly GCA_963556495.2 of Valencia hispanica. Classification (NCBI taxonomy): domain Eukaryota; kingdom Metazoa; phylum Chordata; class Actinopteri; order Cyprinodontiformes; family Valenciidae; genus Valencia; species Valencia hispanica. The sequence goes on along the minus strand of OY747709.1, from coordinate 17,453,719 downwards.
ACTCAAAGCTGCAGCTTGCACTTGTGAAACAATGGCAGTGACTCAGAAATCAGCCATCCTGATAATTGAGCACCAAAAAGAATTAGGGCATTAAAAACCACATTGTGGGGATATTATAAAGCATATGAGTCAAACACCACTTGAGCTGGATTCAGAACTGTTTGTTCATCGGACGCACTCCTCTGTCCCAATTAAGTCGTCCAGTCAGACGATTGACAGCGTCTCCCTGTTAGAGGGAGAGTCCCCATGAGACCCTGGCCCCTATGACCACGGGCAATGCTGAAGATTAGAAATGGGGAAAATGGCAGCTCTCCCAGCTCAGAGGGACCGGGGGGACGGCAAAGGAGGCTGGCCAATTAATATTTCAACAATACATCTTCTGTGGCCGGAGATTGACTGACTAAACTGCTAGCTGTCAGAGCGGTTATCTCTAAAACTGCCGTGCGGGTAGGAATCCAGACTGTTCTGTTTGGAGGAGGGATTTCACATTTATTGCTTACTTTTGCATTCTGTGTATAAATCTGCTACAGAGGCAATTAACACAGCAGAAATATGTGATGATTGGGAATAAGGCTGAGAGAAAGCAAGGCGAGTTTAACAAAAATGTGAAACTCTGTTGGCTTTGGCCAACTTTGACTAGAAGTCAAAGCAAAGTAAAACAGGATGAAATGAGGAGAGTAATTCAGAACATGCAGTGATGTCCTGAATGAGTGACCTAAAATCACCATAACCATTACTAAATCATTACAATGTTTTGAATGTGGGTCATCAATGAGGACATATGTCCTAGGGAGGTAAAAGTTCCAAAACAAAGCAAATTAACGAAGTTTTTTTTAAAAGATGGCAGCAAGGTTTACGTGCGAACTAAAATCTGACTATTCTAGCTATTACATGTTGTAACACTGGGGGGAAAAACTTCATAGATTCGTCTTAATAAACTCTATTAATATCAACCATTTGATCTACTTGTCTTGCAAGGTTATTATCAGACCACTCAAACTTGGGTTGAAAAAGTGTTTTGCAGACCTCCATATCAAACATGTCATGTTAGAACCATTAACTAAAATGTACTTTAGTGGGGTTTCATGTCACAGACCAGTGTAAGAGAGTTTGCTACATTGTTTTAAATAGTTTTCAGAAAACGTTTTTAGTCCCTTTTAATCTTTTTCCCGTAAATAAAATACAACCACTTGCCTTCAGAAATCACCCAGTTAGTAAAGAGCATCCACCTGTGTGTGATTTAATCTCAACATTTATGCATCTTTTCTGTGAAGGCCTGAGAGATTTGATGGAGAACATGTACAAACAAACAGCAGCATGAAGAACAAAGATGTGGGTCTCAACGTTCTCAGATTTTCATTTGTAAATAATTTTGAAAAACGTGTAACTTTTTTTTTCACTTCACAACTTTGGGCTGCTTTATGTCTATCACGCAAAATATTCTGCTGTTTGCAAAGATGTCCAATACTTTGTAAGGCACAGTAAATTTACTGTATAATTAAATTTCTGGGCATTTATTGTCAGGTTGCTATCAATTTTGTAATTTTATAAATTTCCTTTAAGTTAGAAGCTATAGAGGCATCCTAATATCTGAAAAAGATCTCTGCTCTTACTGACCAGCCCAAGTTGGCTGTTAAGACCCACACTGAAACAAAAAGAAAATTATCTCACGTTTATTGTTATACATATTTCCTTTTTTGTAATTAGAAGAGTGATAAATAAGAAAATACGGTGCAAAACGAATGGTAATTTTTTTTATTTTGCATGCAAGAAAAAAAAACAAAGTTTCACAGTAAGGTTGACAAAAAGAAACTCAGATGCAAGTGTGTGTGTATCCACACATGATGTGACCTTCAGCTGGATCATGATAAGGACACAACAGCCCTGCAGCATCTCCACAGTCTCCCTTGTGAATGGCTATTCTGCATGTTTAGAGTTCTTATGACCTTTGAAAACAACTCCTTGTTGCAAGTAGGAGTGAAACACCTTAATGCATACTTAATATAATATCCCTAGTTATACTATTGGAAAACTACCATGCATATAAGCTGCCTTGGATACAACTACAGTCATTATCAACCTATAGTGTTCAATACATGGTTGCTACTGTTTTTATAAAATCTGTTTATTTTTGGTATACAAGTTGAAAACAGGAACTAGCAGGTTATTCTGTAATTTGTTTTTAAATCAAGCTGTTTTTTGTAGGATCTAAATATCATCCGCCTAAACATCCGCCTTAAAATGTACTCCAAACACCATCTTCCTGGCTCTGCTCTTTCGCTGACTAATGCTGTGCCGCCACTTTTATTGTCTCTGTCAAGCAAAAATGTTGATCACAGTATTCAAGCTGGATCTCGGTTGGTTATTTTCAAGCCAAACAATATACCAGGCTTTCCATGGATAACTTACATTGCAAAGATCTCAGATAACTTCAGTAGTTCTCGTTTATGCTTGTGGCACTTTCATTAATTAAAGAATAAAAGTAGTTAAGGCCTGATTAGGGTATACCAAGGTTTCAGACAGTTGTGCTTAAGAAAAATTTAAAATCTTCCATTTTACCATTCCTATGGTTAAGTTATTTTAATGAAAGGTCAACAAAAGTGCCGGATTGAGCCGCATTTTCTTCATCTGTATGGAGCAAAGAGTAATACAGCTCTAATGATGGACAATTACCGTATTTATTGTTATCAGAAAAACATTTTTATTGTGATAAGAATTGTGGTAAATTGTGGTTTGATAGCAATAAATTCTAATTGATGTTATTTTTCCAATTGTTTTTCCCCTTTTGGTAACATGAAAGTGTTGATAAATATCAATATGTTAAAAGACATAATGACATAAACTTACTGTCAAACGGGACAGTCGCACTATGTAATTTAACTGGAGAACTGAAGCAGTCTAGACTAGTAGTTCCCAAAATTGGGGTCACAAATATGCATGTTTGGGGTTGTGAGATCATCTTGATAAAATACCTTAATCAAAACATATCAATGATAAAGTACATGCATTGTATAAACGTAAAAGATAAAAAACAGAAATTGAATATACATTAAAGCAAAAATATTGGTCAACATATTGGCTTTTTTACTTGTGTGGTGTCTGAAAAACGTGTGCTGCAGTAGGAAAGACCTTGGAAGACTGCGCAGGTATTTTGCACTTGAGATCTCCTGAAGTATTAAAGCACAGAAAGCACTTTACTATGCAGCCCTGGCAAACAGAACATAATTTGTGTTTTTGGGGAGTTTGCATCAACTCAATATTTGGTACCCGCAGTTTTAAAGACAGAGTTGACAAGCTACAAGTGGCACCTCTGTTCAGCTGCTGATTGCAGGCTAGCTATCTGAGCAAACAGCCTGACTAATTAACCAGCTTGCTGTGAAGCTCTGTAAAGAGCAGTAATCCAAATATGTGCAATAAGAAGGTTTACTTGAAAAACACCATCATGAAGACCAAGGAACATAGCAGACAGGTCATTGACGAGGTTGTGCAGGACAGGGGTGGTATCCAATTGATAATGTGGTTTAAGCATTGTCTTTTCAAAGATGCTCTCCATTCAAACTAGATGATATTCAACAATTGTATAAAAAAGACTGAACAAAAAAATGTAAATCTCTAGATGAACATAGTTAGTAGGATATACCCTAGGGGGTGGAATACAAACATACACGTTTTTTTAATCTTTATTTAAAAAGTTTTAATTTATATATCCTTTTCTTTCCACCATGCAAGTACTTTGTATTGGTCTATCAAATAAAACCACAAAAAAATACTTTTAAATTTGTGGTTGTGTCCCACATCTTCTAATGTGACACCAACCCTCTCCATCCCACTTTCTGTTAGAACCAGTCACGTTTTGTCAGGTGTAATATCAAAACAAACTTTTCATAAAAAGTCAGAACTGCGGAGATCCAGACTGACATTTGTTCAATCTCTGCAGGTCACATTTCCCATTAGAGTGAGAAACATGCCACATTGTTCCTGTTTTGTGTGTAAAGATTTGGAATGTCCAAAAACGGCAAAGTGAGAACCATCAGCCTTGATTCCTACAGATTAACCCGTCAACCTGCCACTGAAATGTTGGAGCTGCGAAGGAAGAGCGGAGAAACAAAAGCAAACTTCAAATGAACCCCACAACTTTCTGACAGGCAGCTGAGGATCCAGCTCGCGACGCCTTGTGTACTGCCATGGATGGAAACTAATGAGCTTTACTTTCCTGAGTGTAGATCAGAAACGACTGAATGACTGACTTGTTTTCAAACCGGTGGGGGATTTCAAGATGTAATCGACTCCTATAGCACACAGGTCTTTATGGCCAACAATACAAGATCCTGGAAATGTTTTAAATCATCTTTTTCTTCAGTGACAAATGCTTCTTTTGTTGCATTTTTTAAAGGATTTTTTCAATAGCCCCACAGATCTTTAATATAGTAGCCTACTTACCAAGAGGTTCAAAACAAAAATGTATAACATGACCTAACTGGTTTATTCAAAACAGAAATAAAAGATCAACTGCTGGATATATTTTCCATTGTTTGTTGTAAACATAAACATCATATTTTGATGTAAACCAAAGCAAGTTTTTTTCATTAAAGTTTTCTAACAAACACATTTTTATTAAAAAAAATTAAAACCATGTATCCGTTTCCTTCCAATTCAATTCCAACTTTGATCTATTTTGGTGATGGACTATCACAAAAAAATCAAATAAAATAGTCTGATGTTTGTGGCTGTAACATGACAAAAAGGTGAAAAAGTTTACATTTGTTTGCAATGCACTGCAGGGTGGCAAAGAGACGCATAATCCATTGGTTTATGAGCCTAAATGGAGCAGTTGGAAGGTGAAGAAGTTCTACCATATTTGCAAACAGGATATCGCTGCAAATTACAACCAGATGGCTGGATTCAAGACTTCTACATCTGCTTTAATGTGCAACACCTGAGTCCTCGCTTTTAGAGCTGCAGCGAACTAAATGATATGTTGCAAGTGATCAGCCACTCCACTTCGTTTGTAGAGACATAATGATTTACTTGAAAATTATACTACACCCTGAGATGGCAGTTTTTATCTAGCTTAATGAATTGATGTGCAGGTAATTACAACTGAGGATGACCCAAAATCTTTTTTTTTTTTCTTTCTTAATCTGTGTGCCGTGGAGTTGCTTGCTTTGAGTTACCACCCTCTCTTCTTCTCTATCTATCTATGTAGGGCAGCCCTTGGATCAGCTGACATCCCCATCCTCCCACATGCCCACACAATCTTGTTAAAGCATGCAGTTAATCTGAAGAGGAAAAGGACTCTCTTCGCAAGCAAGCCGCGCTTTCATCAACCTATTGTATTGCCTACATGGTTCTGCTACATAAACGTCGGATTCTCCCAAAACTCTAGTGCCTATTGCAAAAGTTGTGGCCCCAAAATGGCCCCATGTGATGTAACTCGACTGTGAGTGACTTTGTGGACTGGTCCACGCTCTGTGAGGATTATTTGAATGGGAGAACTGCCATCCAAGAGGGAACTCTCTGCATAGTTTTTTTTTATTGCTCTTAAAAGATGCCTCTTCCATTAATTATTCAGACCACTGAAGAAACACAGTAGTGCTCTTAAAAGAAACCCTTTAGATGTAGCCTAGAGTCATTGTTTTAGAAAATTTCACTTATAATCTGAGCCTTTTTACACTCGGACGGGAGAGGGAAAATACACACACGACACAGGGTTCATATTTTTCCTGACTCAATTTTCCAGAGTTCATATTCCTTAGTGTTCATTTTTAAAAGCACAAAATACTTAAGTAAATTAGGAATTTATGGTATATATTTCTGTAGTGGGCAGACTTAAAATGTGGAACCTTAGAAAATCCCAAACTGAAAGAAAGGATGGCAATAAGGAAAGAGACTGGAATAGATATCGGAAGGAAGGAAGGAAGGAAGGAAGGAAGGAAGGAAGGAAGGAAGGAAGGAAGGAAGGAAGGAAGGAAGGAAGGAAGGAAGGAAGGAAGGAAGGAAGGAAGGAAGGAAGGAAGGAAGGAAGGAAGGAAGGAAGGAAGGAAGGAAGGAAGGAAGGAAGGAAGGAAGGAAGGAAGGAAGGAAGGAAGGAAGGAAGGAAGGAAGGAAGGAAGGAAGGAAGGAGCGCGTTGCAAAAGTGACAAGAAATGGAAGGGAGAGTTAGGGCACAGAGACGGAAAGAGAGGAATGAAATTAAGGAATGAATGACACAAAAAAGGAGGGAAGGAAAGGAGAATGAAGGAAGGAAGAAGACAAAACAGGAAGGACACAAGGAAAGATGGAAGGGAACAAAGGAAGGATTAAAAGATACAAGAAAGGAAAGACCCAAGAAGCAAGGGAGGATGTAACTTTTTTGCAATACGGAAGAAAGTCTGGGAAAACACAAATGTTCGTTCCATTTTTGTGTTTTCTACACTTATCCAGACCTGGAAAGCACTCAAAATTCCAAATACCATGGACTCCCAGACATTTGTAGACTGTGTAGAAACCTTGCACACAAATACCCTTGTTCTCTTCCCTCTCTTTGTTTTAAACAAAAGGAAGCAGAGTCCAAGTGCCTTCAATAGCCTGAGCTCCTGTCATTACAGTGAAGGCCAGGTGAAGTGCGGCAATTTGATGGACACAGATACAGGGCAGTCTTAGAAAGACCCCTGATTGAATTGCCACTGCCATTGCCGCTCTTCAGTCGCCGCCTGCCTCGACACTGAAGCAGGAGATGCACAGCAAAGAGGGTCATCCATAAATGCAGGAGGGCTGTATCCAAGCCCCCCATCTGACAGGAGAGTTATTGTGCGGATTGCGGGGCTGAGAGGAGGGGTTGTGCCACGGCTGTTTGTCCCCACCTTGAAGTAGCTTGAAACCTTAAGACTCTTGGCTTCAGATCAAACGTTTTCCCCTCGTTCTCATAGTCTCTTTAAGAGTCTCTTGCTTTTGTGGCCATGTGGAGGAATCTCTCAAAAGCACCTTTCCGACTTTCAAAAGAAAGCAAGTGAGAGCAAATCCCTCATAATCACCAGTGTGCTTTTTCAGCCATTATGAAAATGCAGCGAGTTTGGGAGCAGGCTGCGGTGAGCCGATTGTGCTCAGGAGGAAAATACCCGAGAAGGGAGAAGCAGACCTCTTCACTCGCCTCCCGCTTATCATGAGGTGTCATTAGATTGATTCCATTTGATCATTAATTCCAAAAAAAGATGCATGAGTGAAGGTGACTAAATATTTCTAATTTAATTCTGATATAGTGTTGCAGCATCCAGTGATTTTTAGCACAGGGGAGATTTCTCATGCAAAATAAAAACACATGCTGAAGTTCAAACAGATCCATTGCCTCCTTTTCCATGCGACTATCATGTATGTTTCAGCCTAGGGAAGTGTTTGTGCCTCAGTTGACTTGGCAACACTGCCATCTCATGGCGAGCATAGTAAAATAATCATCTATGTGCTGTTTTAATTGTCGGGGGGGGGGGGGGGGGGGGGGGGTTTAGGAAGTGCCTATATTATAAAAAGTTTATCAACTAATAATAACACATTTGAAAATGCTTCACCCTTCATGCTGATTGAGTTCTTATTTGATTGCAGAAGACTTTATAAATGCTTACAGAGACCATAACCAAATCCTAATCAAATCCTAATCCTAAAACAAGATAAATGCAAAGCAGAACTGTTGTGTTGTCATTATTAACTGCTTTATATGATTGAGAAACTAACAGATCGTGGGTTAGAGTGTTAGAGTGTGATTTTTATTTTTTATTTTTGCAGAGTGTTTCCTTAGGCTTTATCAAAGAGAGCTGCAAAAAATCCTGTCTGATCTTTTCTTGTGGGGACATACTCATCTTTTGTGTTCTATATCTTGTTCCTAAACCTCCTGAGAGCTGAGACTGTCTTAGAATGAGGCTGAGATGCAAGGGATGGTAGACACATTCAGCTTTAGTCCGCGCTCCCCCACCCCCTCCCAAGGGGCCAAAGTCACACCTCATGACATTTGCAGCCTTCTCTTTACGTGGACACTCTATGATCTTCCTCTCCGTCGAGTCCCATTTCCATGTCTATACGGTGGCTCTGCTCTGCACTACGCCCCTGTTTATCCTTCTCCTCTTCAGCCTCCTCTTCCTCAGAGCCCTCAAGTGTTTGGCAACATGTCTCCAGGGCTCCACACCTTTCAAGCACTGACTCCCCTACCTGCTGCTCAAACTGCACCACGAAGATCCTGTAAAGCTCCAAAAGGACAATAAGTATGTTCTTGCAGGTGAAGAAAATCATCAGCTGGTTCTGAACCTGCTCTTTTATCATGAGGTATAGACGATAAACCAGGAACGGGGCGTCTTGGAGTCCCACAGTAAGCAACAAACTCCATATCTCATTGGAGCAGCAGGACAGGAATGAGAATGAAGGCCCATGACAGCAAGGGAGGCTATTCCTGCTCCTCTGAGGAACGTCATCCTGTGAGGCTCGCGTCTGGGTGAGAACCAGTGGAAATTGCATGAGTGCCCAAGAAAAGAGGGCAAGGCCGACGATGACAACCGCCCTGTTGGTTTTGACTTCAGGTTCCTTGAAAGTATCGAAGATGTCTAGGATGTCAGCACCCAGTCCAACATACACCATGAGGAGCTGTGAGAGCTGGTCCCGTGACATGTCCCCTTTGGGCATCAGCCAGCGGCCCAGAACCAGAACAATAAGCATGGTCTGCTCCAGTCCTGCCACCCAGTTCTCAGGTCCAAGTTCCTCGATGCCCTGTGTGAAAGAAATACCACAATGTTGTCTCGTCTTCAAAATCATTTGCACAGTAAAGAAAGCATGATAGTCGATATCCATATCAGTGAAGTAGGAGAACATACTCACTGCACAAGTAGTCATACCTCCTTAACTTTCTGTCACATTAAATCTACAGACTGCAATGATTGACCAACACAAAGTAGAGTATAATTCTAAGACGTAGGAACATTGTACTTTTTTTTAATAAATAAAACTCTAATAAAACGTGGCAAACATATGTATTTTGGTAATTTTTGTACAACTATATTTTTCTTCACTTACTACTGCAAGTCCATAAGGATATCTCTAAGAGCTTGGCACATCTAGAGAGTGAAATCTATGTAGATTACCGCCGTAAAATATCTCAAATTCACTCAGACAGAAAAAAAAGCCATATTTAAGTCTTGCTGCAAATTCTCAGAATGATTTAGGTCTGGACTTTGATTGGGCCATTCTGACACATCGGTGGGCTCTGATATAAACCATCCCATACCAGCTGTGTCTGTATGGTCAGGATTATTGTCCTGCTGGAAGGTGAGAGTCTGCCCCAGACTCAAGTCTTGCTGCCTTTAACAAGTTTTCTTTTAAGCTTGCCCTGTATTTAGCTCCATCCATATTTCCATCAAGTCTGACCAGTTTCCCTGTCCCTGCTGAAAAAAAAAAAAAAAAACACAGCATGAGATTGCCACCACCATGTGTTTCCGTGAGGATGGTGTGTTCAGAGTGTTAGTTTTCCTTAACATGTAACATGTTGCACGTAGGCCAGAAAGTAGATTTTGTTATTTTATTTTATCTGGCCGGATCACCTGCCCCCACGTGTTTGCTATGTTCTACATGGCTTAGTGCAAAATACAAATGGGACTTCTAACAGCTTTCTTTAGACAACAACTTTCTTCTTGCCACTCTTCCACAAAGATCAGATCTGTGGAGTGCATGACTTGTCAAGAGATTCTTCAGCCTAAGCTGTGGATCTCTGCTGCTTTTTGAGAGTTATCACAATTTCCTTCACAGATTGCTGCTCTTCTTGTCCAGACTGCCAGTTTGGTTGGATAGCCGTGTTTCGGTCGGTTTGCACTTGTGCCGTACTCTTTGCATTTTGGATGACAGACTGAACAATGCTCTGTGAGATATTCAAAGCCTGGGACATAATAGTAACCCTGTTTAGATTTTCTCCACAACTTTATCTCTGACCTGTGTGCTGTGTTCCTTGGTCTTTGTGATGCTCTTTGTTCCCGAGGTTTCTCTAAAAAACCTTCATAGAAAAACTGGATTTATGCAGAGAATACATTAAACTGAAATATTTACTAATTAGGATTTTATGTAAGAGTATCAGAGGCAATTCCACACTTTTCAGACCTTTAATATGGAATGAAAGACTTTTAAAACCATGTAATCTTTTAATTTTACTTCACGGTTTTTTGTGTTGGTCTATCATAGTAGATCCCAATAAATATGCTTAAATCTGTGGTGGTAAACAGAATAATAAAAACAAGGTTCAAGATTTATGAGTACTTCTGCGAGGCACTATATAATCAATAAAACATGTCTACTACAGTATGCATAAAACAGGAGCTATCCTTTCTGTTTTTGACATGAAAGGATGAAGTGCGAATCAGCTTCTTACACTGTGGATCTTTCAAATTATATCGTCGGAGCAACTTTTAAGTTTCTTCAGTTCGAAAACAATATGTCTTCCGTTTTCATGTCCTTCAGCTCAGAGTGGGGCAAAAAAAGCTCCCAAATCTTACATGGAAGAAACCACACTAAAACCACCACACAAGGGAAATCTGAGGGTTTTCTTTCCAGCAGGACCCTATCCAGGAGTTATCTCAGTGTGTCTATTACACTTTTCCCACCACTAATAGTTTATCCGTTTTCTTTCCAGATTAAAATCTTATCTATGATCAGGTGTCGCTTTAATGTGCCCACTTGGAGTGCGAGGCAGGGAGGGCGGTTTCGTGATGGGATGCTTACCACTGTGATCGGGATGTGGGCCAGCAAATGAAGCTCATGGCCAGAGGAAGTGTTGAGGGGCAGCTTGGACTGTAACAGGCTCAGCTCCAGAAACCAAATGGATGGGATGACAGTACAGAGGTAGAGGAAAACCATAGGGGAGAACCTAAAAGAGGAACACCGAAGGAGAGGAACGGTTGGGTTAAGAAGGCGATAGTAGGATATATTTAGTGACACAATTTTTTTTCCTCCTTTCTTTTTACCACCCACTAAAGAAGAAAGGGTCCCTTTTTCCCCAAAAGAAGCATCGCATTTCACACAGGCAATTATTCTCATCATATATGCAAATCCCACTTGACAGTGCAAAGCCACCATGAGGAGAGAACTTCAAAGTAGGAATCAGTGAGAAAGGCAGAGGCCTGAAGAAAGCTTGTGTCTGGGGATGTTCAGTCTGGGTGCGCCTAAAAGCTACAGCTTTTGAATGAAATATAGCCTGCTGTTGAATGAGGTGTGACACTAAATGCTCATATCCATTTGAAGCTCATGTTGAAAAGGTTTAGTCAGTTTATGTACATATGTGGACTCAAACCTCATCTATCTATTTATCTGTCATCTAGCATGTGCATTATCTATCTATTTTATATATATATATATATATATAGTCAGAGATGACTCAAGCTAGTTGCAAGCACCACAACTGGACAGAGAGACCCTGACAGAGTTGCGATAGTGGGCCTCACAATATTGGCTCGGTGGAAGACAAAGCAACGACACAACAAACACATCGATTTTCGAAGTAGAAAAAGAGCTGCTGAGAAGAATGTAGGAGAGAATTCCAGCAATTTCTCATGGCCCTGAGCAGATGGATTGCAAATTGTTCACAGACACAAGTTTCAAGTTTTAATTTACACCCCATACAAAACACATTACAAAGTGTGCCTGAAACCTCATGTCAAGCCTTTAAAAGATAACAAGAAACCCGGTGAGTCCCTATGGTTTGTTCTTGCTATTTTATCCCACAGCGACACAGGAGAAGAGAGTTGTTTGTCATCAATCCGTGCCTAAGGATGTTCTAAAATGTGTGCTTTCAGTTTGAAAAGTCCAACAAGTCTGGTTTAATCTTGGAATCTAATGGAAATTAGGCTGAAGTTTGTTGAAGAAAGATAATTCCTAGGGAATTCTCAAGGTTGTGGTTGTGTGCAAAACAACAGCTGCAAACTGATTTCTTTCATTGCTATGTTTTGTCCTTCCCACACCACACAAGTGGTGCATGTGTGCTTACTTTTTAATTCACTTCTAAGTATAATAACTCTACTTTCATTCAGTTAATTCTTTTTTAGTAATAGCTCGAATTTCTTATAATAAGATGGCTTATAAGTGTCAGTGTCACTAAAACACCAAAAAAAATGCTCCACATTTCTCTCTTTATATGAATAATATATTCCAAAAAAGCATTTAAAAAGTTTAGCCTTATTTATGAACCAATGGGTCATACGTTTTTCAAAGTGTTGCTTTTCTAACCTCTAGGATCAGCTAGCTGTACTGCAGGGCTAATGCTAGGTTGTAAACAACCAGTAAGCAGAGATTCGGTTTCAGCTTTTGTCATGTGGAAGGTTTTGTCATAAGGAAAATTCTAAACTCTCTAAAATGTTAGGAAACATTTCTGTCTGTCATTTTCCTCTTTCTAACCATCTAATACAATTGGTGGTATGTTTTATGTCAGTGTGGGACCAATGGTACTGGTAAAAAGAGTTCTAGGTCGTAACAATGCTTTACCAGTTAGCCACACATGTAAGTTTACATAGAGCAATGGCATGACCTGAAATACAATGACTAGTGTACTGAACAAGGAAGATTATTCTCTTACCTAGTTCCCAGAAATTAATTTTTTCATTTGTTTTTCTTCAGGCAGCAGAGTTCAAGTATTTTGCAGTTTGAATAAAATCTGTCTGTGGAATTGGTCCTTTTTATCAGTCATTATTTGTTCTGATATCTTTCTGCATTGAAACGGCCAAAAATGGACTCCAGTTTTGTCTCTGTGAGAGGCTAAACTGTCTCCACTGTCTACACAAAAGCAAAAGTGAATATTTGCAGGAGAGTATGGTAGAGGAACTTGACCTACAGGTTACACACGGAAAGAACTGTATATGAGAGAGAATAACTACTGGCAGACTCCGCTAAACAGTTATAAGGCATTTTAGCAGCTATACTTTATGCATTTCGCAAAGCAACTTAAAGCTGCTGTCCAGAGTATTTGAGGGAGAAAGAGATTTTTTGAATTCTACTACCAAAGCCCCTCCCAAAATATCCCTCCCCTCTCGCTCCCTCTAGCCCCACCTCATCAATTGTGCACGCGCATCACCTGTGTTGTCACAGCGGGTCAAGAGGAAAGCAGCAAGGGCTATCGATCTTCACCTGATTGTATTTTGTTATGGATATTTCAAAGGTGAGCGACTTCTCCATGGCTGACGCTCTCTTCCAATATGGCGACTGTAAACAGGAGCGGCCTGTGTGAAAGGCCTCATAATCACAGGTTTGCGTGATGCGCATGTAAGATGATTGGCAGCCGACAGAGCGGAAACTTGAATTCTATTGGCTAAAAAAAAAATCGGCGGTCAGTGTGAAATGCATAGCGATCTGTGGGATGAAAACGGGACTTAGAAACAATAACAAATTTTGTGGAGCACTAGTCTTTTAACATAGTATTGAACCCCACTATCATTTTAAAGATTTATAAAACTTTGATACATAAATACATTCTCTGGACTGCAGCTTTAAATGTGGATCTTTGAGAAAATAATCAAACATCTGATTATGCTAAAATGTGGAAGCATTATTTACCATTAACTGAACTCAAGCAAATTCTTGAGTTTGAGTTTAGATGGCAGAAAGTTATTGAAAGGGCACTGCTCTGAGTTATTGTTAACCCTACTCCATGATGAAAACTTGTTCCTGGTTCTTCAAGCTGAGATCGCTCTGACTGCAATTTTTACCTGCTAAGTAACTCTCCACAAATACTCCTCACAGCCCTTCCGTAAAAGAACTGAACATTCCTCTTTAATTTGTTTCTTCACAACACCAAATACGTCTTTTTGGCAAACACGGTGACACGTCCATCAGCCTCAATTCCAGTTGGAAACTTTGTCTTTCTTGCACTATTCAGTTGAAATAATAAAGTTAGGTCAGATTTTTAACTCTTTCATAAAATAGCTTAAATCGAATGCTTTTTGCAAATGCTATGAATCAGCTGTGTGTTTGGCTGTGATTTATGTAAGTGAAAGTCATCTACAGCTCATTCCCGAGTAAGAACAGCTCCAAACAAATGTTTACCTTTAAGCCTCTCATGAACCTGCTCTACCGAAGCTAGTATTTATCCACCTTGTTTACCTTGGCTTTCTTCAGTATTATCCGACTATTACAGTCAAGAACTCCATAAACAACATTATGTGAGGTGTTGTTTGTTAAATCTTTACAAGTTCTCATTCTGACACCAACACTATTCATTGATGTAATAGTAAAATTGTATTATATTGAAACATTACCATTTCCACTCTGCATTGCGGGTACATTTGAGGGTGAGGGCCATTTCCACGCCCAGCAGAGCCACGCCCAAAAGCAGCAGCCAATAGACAGGCTCCCCTTTAACAGCCACCACTCGCCACACCGTAACAATCCCATGGATGGCGAACAGGAAGCGACTCAGCAAAGCCAACAAGATGTTCAGGAGGTGACACATAACGCAGCACGGAATCCCTGCACAGACATCAGCTGTTGAATATATGATAATTTTCAATTATGATTTGTTTAGAAGATTAATATACACTCTTAAAGCTGTATATGTGATTAGTTACCAATCCATCTCGTTAGTTTCCTCAACCTTGTCTTTAGCTCGGAACAATGCATTATTGGTATGTGTGCAGTGTTGTTTTAAATTATAGTTTTCAAATCAGATGAATGTATGAGTATCTTTGACATTTCGGCATAAAAAGCCATAACATGAAATGTAATTACGAAAAAAATTGTGTATAAATCATCTCTTTGCTCTTTGGGGGGGAATAAAAAGCAGAATCTAGCAAAAATGATTCTGTTATAATAGTTGTCAATATACCGATGTGTTTACATTTCCCATAAATTCAATAAATACTGTAAAACACCCTCCACATATCATATATGTGATAGTACCAAATAAACATAAACATTCTAGAGCATAAATTCCCAAACCCAGTTCAGCTTTCATTATTTGTAACTCTTGGATGATGCATTGGTGCACAAACAGCCTTCGCTGTCAAGATAAAAGCCCCAGATCGTTGGGGGGACTCTGAGCGAGCTCTGATTAGCAATCAGGAGTTAAACCAACTGATCTGCTGTCAATATTAAATGACTCGGGAGTCTTTCCCTGGGTCTTATGATTAATTGACTTGGAACCTGTGCCAAAAGGCAGCGAACAGGATGTCATCTCATTAGGTTGTTTACATAACCTGGTTTGATTCAAGATGTAGCATATCCTCCTGTCCCTCATCATGCATCTGTGTATTTCACTGAAAACTAAAACATTTCTATGGAATGTGTCTAAATTTTGGCCGTTAGCTGTCTGACTGTACATCATGTTATAATCCATAAGCAGAAAAATCCTGCTAAACTAAGCAAACGAGTGCAAAAAGATACTATAGGCAAAAGATTTGTTTTTGTTGGCAATTTATTTATTTTATCTACATGTTTTGTTTTTTCAAACTAAACGATTCTGTTAGTTCTTAAATGCTTCTCCCGTTTTTGTGTACCCTTGGCTCAAGATAAAGAGACGAAGTCCATCATTCATAAAGTTGGCATTTTATTGTAGGCATCAAACTGTCCTTGTCCCTTATGTTGGCCCCACTTTACTGATTGTTGTGTTTGAGAATATGGTGTGCACTGGAGTGCTTTTAAAAGCCGACAGAACTATAACCTTATAAACTATACGTTATAAAAGGGAAATCCCCTTGCACCTCTTAGACCTTACTATTTAGATGTCCCATTTGTTTCTGTGAAACAGGGGAAGGGTGAAGGAAATAGCTTTGTAGTCTTTAAAAAAGACAGAGGGATACACAAAAAAATGATATGCATTTTAAATATACTGACTTAAATGTATTTTAACTAGATGTATTTGATAATATTTTTTCTCTTCCTTAACAATCAAAAAATATTAAGTTATATATGTATACTTACAAGAAATTACTGTGAACAGGTAATGTACTAGCTTAAAGTTTTTACCACTTCCTAAATAAAGTGCCAGAAGACTGTAGAAGAAAGGATAACCATGGAATTCAGATCAACTATAGTACAAGTACCGGCAGGTTGTTTCTACTTTTTAGCTAATGACAACAACAAAAAACAAAAAAATTCCCTAAGTTCCCTTAGAATCCCTGTTACAAACATACACCAGATGGAATTTCCTCACAAACATCCAACATATATAACTTACATGTTAACATGTTAGAAAATGGTCCTTCTTGATATGCACCAAATAAAATAAAATAAAATAAAATTCTGATAGGGGAAATTTCTTTCTGTAGTTACTGAATAGGACATGAGTTTGAATTTAACATGCACTGTTTTGTTGCTTATGTTAGCTAAATGTTACTGGAATTCATGAATTAAGTGAGGCTCTGTATTTGCATGCAGCACAAACCTGAAGCCGGACTCCTGGTTGGTCAACTTCCCCTGCTTATTTCCAAAAATTCTCAGATTCTCTGTGGTTCTAAGAAATGATAGTCACACACAGTAACCTGGTCTCTGTCCATCTGGTTTGGTCTTTTATATGACTGCCACCTCCTCCAGCTACAGGAGACACCATGTCAGATCTATCTCGCTGTGTGTGTGTGTGCGTGAGAGAGATGTGGGGATTGACTGCCGTTTGAGTCAACTGAAGTGGAGCATCAGTGTGCTGTAGCGTGAACTACAAGTGTGTGCTTGTCCATCTTAACCCTACCCTCCCACCCAGCCCTCCTCACATCATGGTGCCATCGTAGGAGATAAGGTTTCCTGCCCCCTGCGCCGACATCTTCATTACCATCCGTCATGATGTCATCTGAACTGGTCCAGAACAAAGTTATCAGCTTGGGAGAAACCAGCCCGTCGGGCTCCAGTTCAGAGAGCTCTCAGCAGTGCCCTGCTCCCACCCAGGCTGATCTGGCGCTGCACTGCTTGGCCTGATAACGGCCTCGGTCCCTGCGCACAGGAACACGGGGCCACAAGAGGGAAAAGATGTTGTGATGGTTCCTCTGTGTAATCACTGAGGAAACATGTGGAAATGTTACAGCTGTTGCATTTGTAGAAAGATGCTGGGATGTAAGTCGCCAGCACTAAAAAAGTGTAATTTTTGAATATATAATGCTGAATGATGTTTTTTAAATATGGAAAACTTGTTTTTTTTCCACCTACTATGGTTTGCTGAAGATATTTTGATTAGCCTTTGAAAGCAGCCAAAACAACATAGACCCACATTTAGACAAATAGTGTTTACAATTTTATCATTTTTAAGGCTGATTTTTACAATCAGCTCAACAATATTTCTCTTTAGCAAGTTATTGTTGAAATTCACCTGCTAAAACTGACTTGTTCAACAGCAAATTTTAATATTCTGGTTGTTTCAAGTCCAAAACTGAATTGATGAAATTGATCTTTTACTTCTCAAAATGTATTTTTTAGGGATGATGTGGTTACATCCCAAGTATCAGATAGGGTCCTGAAAGCATCAGTAGCCGAGTCCCTGACAAAAAGGCAAGGCAAGGCAGTTTTATTTGTATAGCACACTTTCAACAACAAGGTAATTCAAGGTGCTTTATATGATTGGGGGATAAAGTAAAAACAGCAAAAAAACATAAAACACACACAGAGCATATGACACGTAAAAACGTTACTCAAAAGCCGACATGAATATAGGATAAAGTAAAAACAGCAATAAAGCATGAAGCACACACAAAACATATGATACATGAAAACATTACTCAAAGGCAGCTCTATACAGATGGGTTTTGAGCCATGACTTAAAAGAACTCAGTGTTTCAGCAGCTTTGTAGTTGTCTGGAGGTTTGTTCCAAAATGGAGGAGCATAGAAACTGAATGCTGGATCTCCATACTCCTGATACTCCTTGTTGTTGAACTGTCTGTGATTTTATGTCAGCCTAATGCTTAGCTTGCTGCAATTTGAGCAGCTGACTTGTTAAAATTACCACCTGATTTGGGAACAGCTTGCAAAACTGTTATAGACCTCTACATTATTTTATTGATCTAAAAAATCTGGGGTTTTAACCTCATACAATGACATTTACGGGAAAAGAGAAACTGTGTTGGTTACTGTTGCTTCTTGTCTGTCTGTGTAATGCGACCTGCTCTACACTGTCATTGTTAAAGATATCTTAACTTATGATTTATCAGGAATACTTAAGCTGTTTATTTGGTTAGTCTCTCATACAGGAAGCATTGTATGTCTGCATAAAAACATTGTCAGCGTAAGCAAGTCAACACTTGAAGACTAGTTGTGCGGGTCCAATCAGATATTTCTTTAGAAACCTACGGGTGTCTTGCCGAAACTTGGTTAGGGACACAGCATCAGGTACAATCATGTAGCAGAGAATACCACCTAGAGAATACCTCTTCTACTTGTACAAAAGCTGGTTACCATAAAGACTGAACGCAGGGTAGTAGAGCGACATTGGTGATGGAGTCACAAATCTTTTGGGGGGGGTCAAGGGATGTGACAAGAGCTGCTCCTACATCTGAAGCAACATACTTCATCACTTCAAGATGTTGTGTGGTTTATTTTTTGATTTTTGTTTTTTACTTAATATTTAAAATAATATATGTTTGTTTAAGCTAAGTTAGTGATCCAGCTGTAAGTCACTCAGTATTTATGAATACTATGTGGGGTAGTACTGCTTTCTCATCCAAGAATTCCCTCAAATTAATTTCCTAGTTCTCTTACGGACATACATGGATAGGAAATGTGTAACAGAACACCAATCATCGGTAATCACTTAAAAATGATTCATTCATTATCCCAAACAAGATTTTTTTGGAGTTGTGTAAGTACACATGAATTACATCTGCCAGGAGGGATTTTAATTTGCTTTTGAAATCACACGCAACAACTATGCATTTGACATCCTTGCAATTGTTTGTAGCGAGGAGAGAGATAGAAACGAACACATGTGGTAGTGGTGGAAGTCCTTTAATAACAAGGAAACAGGCAGAACTGGCAGGAGGAGATAAGACGCTCCAGACTGTGTCCTAAATGTGAAAATGAACTAAAAAAGAAATGGGTGGAGGGACAGGGAAGATAGAAAAAGAAAAAGGGGGTAGGGGAGGGGAGGGGAGGGGTAATGGTGGGGGAGGAGTGGGAATGAGTTATCAGCCATGCAGAATAGCGGTACACCTCATCTCGTCACCCTCTTGCCTGAGAGGTGTTTTGGTTTTTGAGATAGCAGGCGGCTCATGAAAGAGGAACAGGGGAGCTATGATTGTTTAGAGGAGACATGGTCAGCAAATGTATTTCAGAGACACAAGATTTTGTTATTTAGTGGTGTTCATCTAGCAAGATGCAAATCTTAATATGTATGTGAACCTCCAACAGGCAACTAAGTAACGTGCCTTTGAACATCCCTAGTGGTTTTTTTAATGCAACACATTTAAGTCCTTCTAACAGTATAAGCTTCTAACTACTCCCATTAAGTACCATATTTCCATATTCACAGGCTCTAACAGTGTGTACTTCATTTTTATTCGAAGTTTCCTTCTTGCTGAAGCCTGCAGTATACGTCAGCTGCGTAGTCTGCCAGCTTTTTAATGTCACAACTCCAGCAGTTTCTTATGTACAGCTTCCAATAGCCGCCCTAACCCTGCTTCCTTTCTCCTCACATCGTATACGCCACCCAGTAGATCACATTCACCACGGCAAAAGTGAAAGGGAACACAGCCCTCGCGTAGATGTCGATGGTGTCAGCGTCAATGGGCTTGCAGACGCACTTGGAGCAACACTTCTTGTCCTCCTTTCTCTCCTCCGCCGGCCTGGATCTTCTCCTGCTCGGCGCAGGTTCCTCGGTGCCGCCCTCCCCGGGGATTTCACTGCCGGAGCGCTGCGTTCGGCCCTGCCGGTTGGAAATGACAACTCCCTGATTCATCCCGGTGACCGAGAGGGAAAACAGAACCATAGCCTGCTTGCCATTCTTTACTATTGACTGTAAAGAGAAGGAGAAAAGGAACAATGATTTATTCAAATCAGGCAAAATGTATAGATTTCACCTCCATGACCCCCCCATTTACAGAACATGAGGCAGCTTCTTGTAACTCTACTGCTATTCTTTATTGATATACTCCAGCTGGCAGCACAAAAAATATTGTACTAATATTTTACACGTCAGTGAAGCACAGTAAACCAAAGAAAACAACTAAAAGATCACATCACAAAGATCATTTTGTGTTAAGTTTATACATATTGACATTTTATCAGGAATTTCTGGATTTGTGAGAGCTCAAATTTATCCCAAATCATGGCTATTTGTGGAAAGGTAATTTCTCTCCCCTTTGGGGAAATCATGAGATAACTTGGGTGAACCACATTTAAAAAAAGCTGAGTTTGGTTTCTCCCAGGACTGATTACCACCTGACATGTAGACTTAGCAAATCACTGATGCCGCGTTCACACCGCACGCTTTGAGGGCGTCAAAAAACGCTCACAAAGCGACTAGTTTGAAGCGTATGCATTTTTAAGCCTGAAGCTTGCAAAGCCCGCCACTTGCTGAGCAAAAAGAAGAGAGCATGGGCGGGGCTTCCTCTGTTGTCGGATGTTTTAAACAATGATAGATCACATCGAGAGAGTGGGTTGGCTTTATTTGCTAAATAAAGCTAGACAACGTCGACGTCGGGCGCATTAGCGCCGTCGGTGGATACACCCCATTCTTGAGAGGTGTTCTGAGTTTGGAGAGTTTAACCATTTTCTCCAGGAGCTCCATATGGATGAGGTTCGCTTTCAGCGCTACTTTAAATGTGTAGTGATGTCACTACAGTGAGACGCTCTGATTGGTAGACGCTCAGGGGACGACACCAAAAGCTCAGGAAGTTGAACTTCTGCGTTGCTGGCTTTTGCCGCTTTGAAGCTTGGAAAGCAGCAAAAGCAGCAAAAGCTTCAAACTTGCCTCGGTCAAAGCACACAAAGCACAGCAGAGATTCTGATTGCCCTCTGACGGCCTCAACCATAGATTTAACATGTAATCTTGTCGTTTTAGGCATTGACGCTTTGGGTGGTGTGAACGAGACGTAATATAGACTATGACTTGACTATTTGTCTCACAGTGTGAAGTAGACTAAAAACAACCCATCATCGTCCAATCTAAAGAAATTGAAGAACAGGTACGAAAAAATGCATTTCTAAAGTCGTTTTCAGACAGAAGTTCTGGAATATTTGCGGACAATTCCATCCGGTCTTTAACCAGAGTTGTGTTTTCAAACACGCCACTTTTTCCCGGACCATTGTCTTTCGGCTGCTTTCACACAGCAAGAAATGTACCGGAGGATCTGGATGAATATCTGTGGGGTGGGGGCGTGCGGGGGCGTGGGGGTATTCTAGGTGGATATTACGTAAACTTTTTGCGGCGGGCGTAAGTCATTTCCCCAAACAAATGCATCATTGCAAAAATGGTAGACGAAACTGCAGATCTACTCGCAGCGCTCGTCTTTGTGATGTGTGCAATTTTGCGCACATGGAAACGCTTAAGAGACATCGATGAAAAAGCTGAAAGGAAAATAATGACATTTATACGTCATCAATGCGTGCGCTCACAGCGTTCCCTGCCCCCCTCCCCTTTTCCCCACCGCCCCACACCCCTCCAGCTTTCACGGAACATTACATGACTGTCTGAATGCAAACACCATACCGCGAAAAGTCCGCTCTTGTTACTAGGTCTTCAGCCGTAAAATTACCGGTAAAGGGTATCCGGACAAAGTCCGGAAGATTGCTTTCAGACACAAAAGCAAAACAGACCAAGTCTGGAAAATTACCATTTTTCATGGCCTGTTTGAAAGGGGCTAAAGTCTATGAAACTCCAGTAAACCAAAGTGAGAGCTGTTATCCATAAATGGAGATCCTCCAGGAGGTCACAAAAAACCCCCGAAAACATCTAAACCCCTGCAGGCTTCACTTGCCCTCAGTTAAGGTCAGGGTTCATGATTCAACATCAAGAAGGTGACTAGGCAAAAAATGACATCCATGGGAGAATTCCGAGGCAAAAACTGCTGCAGACCAAAGAGTACATAAAAGTCTGTCTCATATTTGCCAAAAGACATCATGATCAGTGCCAAAATATTAGGTAAACTATTCTGTGGACTGTTGACACAAAGGTGGAACCTTTAGGCAAAAAAAAAAAAAAGAACTTACAGCATTTTTTTTAAACACATCATATTTATATTCAAACATGGTAACCTGCATAAATGCATGCTGAAGTAGTGTGATGGTCTGGGGCTACTTTACTGATTCAGGACCTGGGGAACTTGGCGTAATTGATGCAACCATGAATTCTGCTCTCCAGCAGGAGAAGGAAGGAAAGTGTTCAGCCATTGGTTCACAACCATAAGCTAAAGCACACTTGGTTTACACAGGAGGAAAATAATCCATACAAACCAGCAAGTTAGTCTCTAAATATTTTAAAGGAGTCATGACCTGTAATTTTCACTTTTCCATGAAATAAAATGTATGTTATGATTGCCTAACGATTATACACTGTTTGGGTTGCCGATATTTAAAAGTGACACGTTTGTTTACCCCTGGGTTTGTCCACCAGCCCACGTGCACGCGCAATAAAATACGTGATTTTAATTTCTGGCCGACTTGACGTCAAGTCGGCGCAGGATATACCATATATAGACATCACAGACCTATGCTGCAGGGAGCCCGTCCTCCCCCTCACCCATCTGCCCCCTCCTCGCTCCTCTCCCCCTCATGTTCAGTCGAGCGCCGCCATTACTGAATTCTAGTGATGGGAATTCCAGCTCTTTTTGGAGAGCCAGTTCTTTTGGCTTGGCCCACCATAAAGAGCCGGCTCTTTCGGCTCCCAAGTGGCTCCTTAGATTTTCTGTTGCTTAAAGTGTATTTATTACCAATATTAATGCAAAATGATGTGTACCAAATGTACCAAAACAAGCGGGGGGAATGAAACAATAAAAAACGTCTCCCAATGACGAGCCGGCTCCCATCGTTCACTTCAAAGACTTAGCTCTTGGAGCCGGTTCGTTCGCGACCAACACATCACCGATTCGAAGTACGAGCTTGACTGTGAAAGATGCAGAAAGTTTCTTCACGCAATGATGCATTAAGAAGACATATTTGTGTCAGCCTTTTATTTTAATCAGCTAAAACCATTTCTACCAGAAACGTAGTGCACACGTGAGTTGCTCTGTTGTTGACTGCCAGAATCAACATGGAAATATTTTTTCTATTTTTTTACGCCGGAATCCTTTATAAATTTGGGACAATATCAGGCGAAGTTGGCATCGAAGCTCGGTTTGGAAAAAGGGGCAATTCCAACAATCAGAGACTTGCCTGCAATTGAAACGGTAAGGCTGTTTTTTTATTGCTCTACTGTGTGTAACAAACAGCAGCTAACTGCTAATGTGGCTATTGTATGCTAGCGGGAGTAGTAGATATGGGTTAGATATGTTGAAGCGTTACCTGCGTTGTCAACCCCACTCCTTCCTGCCACCAATCAACGCGCCCCTCATTTGCATTATTACAATGACCGTCAACGACAGCCAAAATATCGCATCTGATCTCGCGAGACAATAATGCCTTCAGAAATAAGGGTCAGGGGAGCACTGTGTTTATTTTTTCCACTTTTTTTCCACTTTTCTTTTTTAGAAGGGCCTGAAAGACTATAATAGAGCGTGGGTATACAAGGTTATACTAGGTTATGACTCCTTTAAGAAAAATAAAAGTAAGGCTTCTGAGTAGCCTTGTCAATGTCTGGACTCGACTCTGTGTGTCATGATCTTAAAAAGACCGTTTGTGTCCAGAAACCCTCCAATGTGACTGAATAAAAACAATTCTGTGAAGAAGAATGGGGCAAAGCTCTTCCAGAGTATCGTAAATGCTTGACGGAGGCTGATGCTACCCAGCGTGATACTACCAGTTATTAGGTTTAGGGGGCAATTACTGACTTATTACTTTTTCACAAAGGGTCAGATTGGTTTGAATAGCTTATTCCCTTAATACAATAAATTATTATTTGAAAAACCAATCTCTACTTGGATTATTGTTGTCTGATATTAATATTTGTCTGATGGTCAAAGCAGAGAAGAAAAAAGCAGATAGAGGAAATTTGTAAGGGTAGGAAATGGTTGTAAGGGGGACTTTTTACAGCACTGTAGGTGTGCTTGGTACCAGGGGAGGTTGTTCAGGGCTACAGTTAAAAACAGTATATACTAGTAGGAACTTTTGTCTATGCATACAATAGTGGGTTTATAAAACATTTCCCATTCACGGCTGTTCTATGGATATTCCCAGTATAGTTTCATCTATTTGTCTCATGGTTTCTGGTAATTACAGCAACATCTACAAGCGACACCAGGACTGAACGCTACAGAACACCCTCACAACAGTAATAATTCGAATAAATTGTACAAACATAGCAAAAACCAACACAAATCAAAAGAAACCCAAAGACTTGTGGTCTTTTTGACAATTATTCTCTTGTTTTTCTTCTATTCTTTGTTGACTTTTTCCTAATTTTGCAACAAACACACTTGATCCATAATAATTTGCAACAAGTTTTTTCTATTTATTCAACTTATATTAAATGGAAAAAGTCTTCGGTTTCAAAGTGGCTTCAATTCAATTCAATTCAAAAATACTTTATTGATCCCAGAGGGAAATTAAGTGTTGGTATAGCTCATATAATTAATTCTTTAAGGAGTTGTTGTAGATGATGATGGCTGTGGGCAGGAAGGATTTCCTGTAGCGGTCTGTATTGCAGCGAAACTGAAGAAGCCTCCGACTGAAGACGCTCTGTTGTTGTATGACTGTCTCATGAAAAGGATGCTCAGGGTTGTCCATAATTTTTTTTATTTTATGAAGAATCCTTCTTTGCATTATCCTCTCCAGATTTAACATAGTTGTCCCAAGAACAGAACCAGCCTTCTTTATCAGGTTGTTTAGCCTATTTAAATCCCTGGCTCTGATGCTGCTACCCCAACAGATGACGGCTGAAGAGATTACACTCTCCACAACAGACTTGTAGAAGATCTGCAGCATCTTGCTACAAACCTTGAAGGACCTAAGCTTCCTCAAGAAGTACAGTCTGCTCTGTCCCTTCTTGTAGACGGTTTCACTGTTGCGTCTCCAGTTCAGTCTGTTGTCAAGGTGAACTTCGAGGTATTTATACTCCTCAACCACCTCCACTTCTTCTCCCATGATGGAAACAGTTTTTGACTTATCCCTGTCTCTTCCGAAATCTACAATCATCTCCTTTGTTTTGTTCACATTCAAGGTGAGACGATTGTTTCCACACCATGTCACAAAGCGGTCCACCAGCTCTCTGTATTCAGCTTCTTGTCCATCTCTGATACACCCGACAATTGCAGGGTCAGCTGAGTATTTATGCAGATGACAGGTCTCTGATTTGTACTGGAAGTCTGAGGTGTACAGAGTGAAAAGGAATGGTGAGAATACGGTCCCCTGTGGTGCTCCTGTGCTGCTGACCACATGGTTTGACACACAATTCTTCAGTCTCACAAATTGTGGTCTGTTGGTCAGTTAGTCATTGATCCAGGCGATTGTTGAGGGCTCCACTTGTGTCTTCAGGAGTTTCTGACAAAGCAAATCAGGCTGAATTGTGTTAAATGCACTGGAGAAATCAAAGAACATGATCCTCACAGTGCTGCCTGCTTTGTCCAGATGACAGTGGGTTGGTTGGAGTAGGTGGATGATGGCATCAACAGGATGGCTCTGTCATTTATCAGTTTAAGGGTTAATTATCGCAGCCCTGGCCATTGATTCATTCAGTTTTGATGACAAGACAATAAAACAAGTGCCCTCTCCCACTGCACGTCCCTCGGTACTCCAGGCAACGCTTCCTTTTGCCACATTTTTCAAAGCAGAAATGTAGGTGGTAAGGAGTGAGTTGCTCTTTAATTTGTTTTTCTCACTATCAAAAATACTCTGGCAAGTAATCTGTTTGTATTCATAAGGAATTTCCACAAAGTGCTGTTTGTTATTCTGTAAGTACTGAAAGTCATCTGTAGCAAAAGAAGCTGACAGTACGATGAAAACCATTGCTAACCTCTGTAGGGAAATCATCTGTTTTACCATTCTGTTCTACAGAGATTCATTGTCTTTCAGAAGGTCAGTGGGATGGATGCTTGTCAGCACTGAGTCCAACGCCCTGCCCAGGTCTGTGTTTGAAAGACATGCTCATTACTCGCAAAAAACCCCAGAAAGCAGGCACTGTTATCTTCCTCTGACGGGATAACATGACGAGGAGGTTTCCTTACCTCGGAGCTGAGCTTGTTTGCCTTCACCTTGGCCTTCTCTTTGAGCCGATAGTCAGCGTTGTAGTGAGCGAAGGCGTATTCAATGAGGGCCGCAAACACAAACACATAACAGATCCAGAAGTAGACATCCAGTGCCTTGATCGCTGATGCCCGAGGCAAGGAAGAGCGAGCGCTCACCATCAGGGTAGTCATGGTAAGAACCGTTGTGATCCCTGTTGGAAAAACCCAGATTTTGGTTAACAGGCTAAGATATTGAGTTTTGAGGCACTGGCCTAGAGAATAGGCTGTTCAAATGCATTCAAAAGTAAAGTGAAACAAACCTCTAAAACATTCCATATGTAACAAATTAAAAATGAAATGTATTGAAGAATATCTATGCAAAAAGCTAATCTTTTTCAATCATCCTAACTGATTTCGGATGTAAAAACTGTCGACAATGGAATACAAAGTTACTTTTAATCAAATCCCACTTTAAGAGCCTGGCTGCAGCTTTGAAAAGCATTAAAAATGGAGTAAACAATGTCACATGCACTAGTTAATCATCTCAGAAAGAAATGTTAAAATAGGCCTTAACACCAACCTAGGGTTACTCGAGCTGGAACCGCTGATTGGCTGATCCAAAAGGACACCCAAGACATTGCAACGAGTAGTATAGAAGGCATGTATGACTGGATGATGTAGACACCTCTATTACGTCTCAGCTGGAAGCGAAGGCTGAGCCTTGGAAAACGTCCCGCTGAGAAACAGAAAACAAAACACCCTCATTTAATTGCAGAACTGGAGGACTTAATTATCCATCACAAAAAGTCTCTATTGTTCTTTTCAGGCAACAGGGCTGATAGGGAAGGCTCGTCTACTGGCTTGAGCCCAAAGTTGGATAACTTGCAGCTGTAGGTCATAAAGTGTTAGACTGAATTTTCCCAACAGTAACTCCTATCATGTTTTTAAATCTCCTGCCCAGCTCAGCAGCAAGCCTGTCTTCATCTATTCCGTCTATGCATTCAATATAACCACAGAGGTGCCTGGTGTTTTAAAAAAGCTGACTTCTGAAAGACTGGGTAGAGTTCTCAGACACAAGGGGTTAGCCAGAACCAGAAACTCAGAAAGATGCTGTTGTAAACACTTGCAACTTAGTGCTCAATGTGCCAGACATAAGTTTGACGACTGCAGAAAACAGGAGAGGTGCTCACCTGATTTGAAGTTCAGCATTTCTGTGACAAAGCGGTAGTCTGTGATGGTGAACTGGGAGAGCTCCAGTTTGTCCAGTCCATGAATTTGCTTTTGACTGTCTGACCAGTGATACACAATGTCCTCTGAGGAATAACCATCTTGAACAAAAAGAACACATGGCAAACATACATGTAATGTGAGGTCTATTAAGGCTAACAGTGTTAATTCCTATCAATAGTCTTTAATCAAGACTACATTCTTTTACTGAAACAAGATGAATTGTACACAAAGTATGATTTCCACTTGAAATTTTTTACATTATGTCAAGTTGCAGCAACAGACTTCAGTTTATTTTATTTTTCTGTGATAGACCAACACAAAGTAGTGCGTAAAAAAATTCTACATGGTTTCTGAACTTTAAAATAAATAAATAAAGAAAGAAAGAAAGAAAGAAAGAAATAAATAACGGTCTCACCTGAGAGTCAGTGAACAACTATTTTGAAGTCTTGCAACAGATTCTCATCTGGATTTGGAAATCCACAAATTTGCATTTATCTAAATTATTCCACTGTTGCTCTGGCTGTTGTTTCATGCTGGAAGGTGACCCTCCTCCTCAATCTCAAGTCTTTTGCAGTCACTAACTCTTTTTTTTCAGAAGCAGAATACCTGTCCTGCATTTAGCACCATCCTTCCCATTAACACAGACTATCTTAGTTTTCTATGCTAAAGAAATAGCAAAATAACAAAAATGTCCGTTTTGGTTTCATCTGACAATTGTGCATTCATCCACATGTTTGCTGTGTCCCCTACATTGCTTGTGGCAAGCTGGAAAGAGGCCTTCTTCTAGCTTTATTTCAATGTTGACTATCTTGACTATAAGTTGTTTCTACTAACTGATAACATCCAGATTTCTAAAGAGCAAGATAGAGTGTAGTCTAATAGTCCTGTCAACAGATTCTCCCACCTGAGCTGCATTTCCTCAAGATCCACCATGGACTTCTTCCCTGAATTAGGTTCTCGTTTCGTGTCAGTTCAAATGGATAGCTATGTTGTAGGTTTGGAGTTGTGCCATACTCTTTGCATTTTAAGATGATGGAAAACGCAGTGCTTTGTGAGATGGTTTTGGTTTTCATGATGTCGCTTGTTCACTAATATTTCCTTACTGCCTAGGTGACATTTGCTGAATACAAATCCATGTCACACTTTTTGCGAATTTGAAAACCATTAACCATTTTCATTGTGTTAGCCTATCACCTAAAACACAATAAAACACATAAAAATTATCAATTGTGGTAGTTAAACTTTTAGAACTTACAGCTTTCTAAGTCCAGCATACACTCCTGTTCATCCATGGGATACTTGGTTAGATCCATGTCACATGCTACTGTTGAAGTGATTCTAGAGCCAAAACAAAACATGTTTTGATCCTCACTCACAGCTTATAAAAATGGGTCAGCAATTAAAAATAGGAATCAAAAAGAGAAAACAGAGCACAGGGTGAGGTCAAAGATTAGTTTTTTTACCGACTGCTGTACAGAATGACTCCATTGGGCTGCAGGCGGATCAGCTTGTTCTCCACCGTCACATCATGGAACCAGGCAGATTTGGCATTGACGATGAACGTGTCGGGTACCCACAGCTTGTCCACAAACCGGCTGTCCAGTCCCAGAGTCCTGTTGGTGTGGTTGTAGGACAGACGGTCGTCTCGCCAGCTCTGCCTCAGGAACACAGTCATGGTGTATTCCTACCAGGACAAACAGAAAGCTATGGGAGACATTTTGTTTTCTAATATCCAGTTTGTGTTCAAACAAATTGAGTAAAAAAAAGTTTAAAATTACTGATTTGTGGTTTTTGTATACATTTTAAATGGGACGTATTTCCCATTGTCGCTAGACGTGCTTTAGTTTAGGAGTATTCAGAAACCTAAATTAATTAATAACAGAACTACACTCAATGAAGAAATTAAAAATGTATGTAATTATTGTTGATCCTCATATGATTGTGTCAGTGTGTGTGTTTGGAGGTTTATTAAAAACCCCTTTCATAAATGTCATACTCTGAGAGAGTGGGAATTGTTTTTGCTGGATTGTTTCTTTAGCTGTAGAACTTTTTCACTTGAGAACCAACATAGACCTTTTTGAATAACTTTCTTTTAACTTTTCACAAGAGGAAAGCACATGGGAGGATTAATAAAAATAAATGAAGTAAATCATAAAACGAAAGCAGTATGCTCAGAAAAAGGACCTTCCTCAAGTGGAATATAGTAATTATTCATAACTCTCCGCTGTTCAAGCTATCAAATGTAAAAAATGCTTGTCTTACAAAGGTCAGTTTAGAAGTTTTGGTTTGTTTTAGTTCTCTGTGTTTAGTTTAATCCCCAAATTTATTCATGTGAAACTCCAGTTTGATTTCTAATATTAGTTATTCCACTGATATTTATTGTATGTGGTTCCGACCCAAACAATTATCTTTTTAAACATGTAACCATAATTATTCATTGAAAAAATCCACTGTAAAGTTAAACCAAAACGTGTAAAATTAGAAAAAAGGAAACTAATGAACTTTATAACAAAAAAATGGTCATACCAAAATCTCAAGATGTAGTTAAAACAATAACACACACAACAAGAGGATGTCAGGTATGTTTATGAGCAGTTAATATCTTGTCTCCAGTAGATAACTCCCTCAGTGTCTGCCTTTTGTCTTCAGAGGCTAAAGCTAACAGCTAATCTGAACAAGGCAAAGAACAAAGCAGATTCCTGCCATCTAAAACAAATGTCATAGTGGTTTATGCGAACTAGAATTGCGACATTGGTTAACAGATCTATTGACAGGCTCTCAAATATGAATCATGAAAAACTGAGTGAAACTTTTGTGCTGTTCTTTTTCATCATTTTTCAAACTGTGTTTTACACACATGCACACACAATCTTCACCTATGCTAGGGAGCACCAGTGTTCACAGTGACAGCTGACATGCAAATAGCACATGAAGGGATCTGAGTTCCTCACATTAGACGCGTTTCCACTTTCGGAACTGGGTAATTTTACTATTATTGTTACTCTATTGGAGTAAATCTTTTGGTCCACAATTCTTAGCCATTGAGTCTCCATACAAAATTGGCCCTTCAAGGAATTTGCTAAGATGTCCACATGTCATGACCGTCGTGAGTACCTTCACTAATCAGCGCCAAAAGGCGCCCACAGCAGCAGAAGATAACAAGACATTGACAATGGAAGAATCAGGGACGGTTGCTGCATTTATGTTGGCTGTGTTGTTATGAACTGCTTTGCCAGCAACTCTTCATATTTTACATAGCCGGTTGTTTGGCAACATCTGCTAATTTCCCTTTGAGTTACAACCAATCAGCATGAGTTAAATACAGCTCACGCCCAGTGACTCTACCGGGCCATTTCAGAGTACATACCCCACGATTGGTACTCAGTTGGTTCCTGAAATGGCCCCAAAACAGCCCTGTCCACCAGGCCCGGTGTAGTGGAAACATACGCATACCGTGACGTTCCGGTAAAATTGCCCTGAAGTTCCGATAATGGAAACGTGCCTACTAGCTTCAAGTGGATATCTAGCAGCCGACAGTGGGAGATTCTTCATTGTAAGTGTAAGGCCGTTAACTAGGAAAGACAAAATGTCTAATCGAAGTCAAAAATATGCTGCATGATCTGAACGCTCTTTTCTAGAGACACAGCCTGCGAAACAAAGTATATTATTTCCCAGAAACATATCTTATTAAAAATATCTCGCATAAAATGTTTGATCTCAAAATTAAGATCAAAATGAAATGAACTTAATCAGTATTTTAGAATGGCTAAACTCCCCCATCCCGACAATAGGTTATACTCTATGTTGATGGGATGTTAAGTTTAAATGACTCCAGTCTATAACTGACCTTATCATTCATCACAGAAATGTGTTTCCAGATACAATGAGTTAACACAAGCTGGCTTCTTTAAAAGAAATAAATATAAATAAGGAACATATTCATAAGGTCCAGGTTCCATCAAATAGCCGTAAACCCCATCTCTAATGTGAATGCTATGTTACAAAATTGTAAATGCCCTCATGTTTGCATGAAATGGTATTCACATAGAAGTCTGTATCTCTAGGAACTCTAGGAACAATGGATATATGCAGTACACCATTAATGCTTTTCCATATGAAAACATACTGCAAAACTGAACTGGTAAGTGTATCAGGTTTAAGAAATTGTCTACAAAAGTATAGGCAAGGTATAAAACAACAAAGTACCATTTGGTATGTTATTTTGGGATTTTACATTACAGTACATTAAGTAACAATAAACAACTACTCTGGCTAGAATCTTTTACCAAGTTCTTTTTTGCACATGAAGCTTATTAGCAACGCACCACATTCTACCACAGTCACTAGAATAAACATCCTAGAATCACAAGCTTCTAATCTAAGTAAATAGCTAATGAAAACAGTATAAAGATTCATAGCTTTTGTTTAACTTGGTATGAGAATTCTGACACTGTGTTTGTTTTAGATGGTAAATCTGGTTTAGTCTTAACACCTCTGAGAGTACCTGTTAGTTTTAGTGTCTACAAGAATGTATTCCAGATTTAAACTAAATAAACATGCCAAGAGAATTATCTAATGCAGGTAAAATAATAACTGCTCTTTACTTTTTATCAGAACCACACTCCAGAAATTCTTCAAGTCCTCTTATAATAAAAGCTTAGGATCATGCTTTGATAATCTCAGGCTAACATTAATTTCTCCTGACTGAATTTGTGGGTGATTAATTTAGCTGATTTGGAATCAGTACCGTAATATGTTTCAATAATTAGAAAACCGTTGATCTTCATGAAAACAGTCTGGTTGTGTGGTCATTGGAAATGTCAGTGTGGGAAGATGGAAAATATTCTGTAGTTTACCATGTTTGCTTCAGAGATGTGGTCAATGCTGGCCACTTCAATAGCCATGGCCACGTTCACTGGTGGACCTGCAGAGCACAAAGTGAGAATACAAGGCACACCCATCTCAATCACACACCCACACACACCTTCTCCGCTCAGCTTGACTCCATCCGCCCCCTCACATCCTCACTTCATTACCCTCCCGCCCACCATCTTCCCCGCATCTCAAACACTCCTACAGAGCCTAAAGATTAAGCATTATCCAGTTTAACCACGCTAAGCGGCACATCACACTGTGGGCATTTATAAACAGCACGGCGCTCTCGTGGATCTGCACAGAGTGAGCTTCAGACAACATTCATATTACACACACACACATACACACACATGTGCGACGTTGTGTCTCCACTAAACAGCTCGCCATATGATTAGCGTGGAGTGTGCCTCAGTGATCAGATGCTGGAGCGCTAAAGCTGGAGGGGAGCTCAGTGATGCTGAGCACAAAGGCTGCTTACGCTGAACATTAAGGAATCATACAGTGCTTTTCCGCATCATTCAACACCTTCCCAAACTCATTTCTGGGAAGTTCTATGTTCTGTTGGCCATAGAGCCATGAGGGCTACTATGAAGTGATTTAAAACTATTTGAATCTATGCTGCAAAGTCAGCAGATGTAGTTAAGATAATGTAATATATAATAAGATCCATATTGTTTTTCATGATAAAAACTGAGATTTCAAAAAACATGTTTGTTGCACATTCACGTGATATTTTAGGCGATTATTAGAAACTATGAAATACAGGCCCACATCATCTATGTTGCTTTATGCGCTGCCATAAAGCCAGTAATGAAGCCATTTTTGTTGTTTTCTGCATGAGTCTCACTTTGGTCAGGCTCTCCTTTTGTACTTTAAAAGTCCTTGCTGTAGAAGTTATTGTCACCCACCAGTGGTACTGTTGGGTGGCTGATCATATCGTCCCTTCACGATTTCATCTCTGCCGTTTTTGAGTAGAAAATACTGTTGACAACGTTTTTTCTGCTGACCATGTGTCAGTTTGTACCCACATTGACAGCTAGTGATTTAAAGTATTTTCATCATATTCTACTTCAGGACTACTTTAAGGAAATCCAGCAATACAACTCCAATGAGTAATATCCACTAGCATGAAATCCCTTAGAGTTACTTCGGTTAGAACAGAGATTTAAAATCTCTCATGCTTTACTGTTAACTGGGCCAAAGAGGAATCACAACTAAAAGAAATTATATGGTAAAATGTTTTACTTTAACCATATGGAAGGAGATATCCTGAGTACAGGCGACCGGTGTTGGTGGTCAGTTCAGCCTCTTGATTAATGAGGCTTCCCTTTTAGATTATTGACTGTGGATGCAAGTAATCAGGACATAGGCAACAAACCTTAAACTTTTGGACTTCCATTTTGTACTTCAAGATACGAAATATCAATCATTGCTGAATATCAATGTGTCTGCTTTTCATTGCTATGTCTACAATTCTCTCCTGTAAGACTTCTATGAAAATCTATGGAAGAGTGGATGCAGTGTACAGGTTTAGAAAAATCATGTTTGTTTATATTGGGATTCCATTTTACTTTAAAATGGCAGAAATCTGCAAGCAGCTACTAGTTTTTCACTCGAGTCTCCACTGTCGTCTTGTCCAACTGAGCTCAGACTGGACTTCTGTCTACCTGAGGTAAGCAACGGAGTGCTGTGACAACTCCGCAGAACACCACTTCAGAAAACCCAAACCATCCCTTTACTTTTAACATGCTGATTGCTGTTCATATGAGGGTGACACACGTTTCCCTTAAAGCAGCTTCTGAAATGGAGGCTCAACACATATACATGAAGACAGTTGGACAAATGGATAAATGAGGTTTACAAATATTTTGCAAAGAAAGGACGACCACCTTTTTTTTTTTACCTTTCTTTGTTAAGCTAAACTTTTGGTTTATATTACAGTCCCTTTAGCCAACATGAGCAAAGGTTATATTATTATTTTGTTTACACTTAATTTCTTGAATAGTTAATGAACACTAATACAAAAGGTCTGCTTTCCAGCACAAAATCCTTGCAAATGTCCTTTTTAATTGCAAAACATTATGAATCCTTTTCATATTCATGTTTCTATTACAAAAAGAACTCCTCATTAGGAGTTGAGTTGAATGAAGGGAATCGCGAAGAATAACAGACATGATTCCTTCATGGTCATGGCAGCCCTTCCGTTTGCGTTAACTTTTCAGCACATTATGATTTCACATTTATATAAATGTAGAGACAACATGCAGGTCTCTGCAGAGGTGCGGTGCACAGGACGGTGTATGTGTTCCCAGCAGCTCTCCTCGCCCACACTTTCAACTCTCGACTCAGCTGAGTTAAGCTGTGAGATTGAGAAATCTATCGTTGTGGTCGTTGGATGTTTCACATTTAGCAGCCATTCTTAGCAACGTTTCCAGAGGGGTTTGCGGAGCTCGTGCCACCCCCCTGCTCTGCAGCTTGTCCTTGAGGGCCGTCATCCTCTATAATCCCTTTAGCAAAGCCTCTCATACTAAATGAATTTGTGTCCTTAACGAATGATTTGCCTTTTAGGAAAACTAAAGCAGGTATTTGCATGAGGCAAACATAGCTTTGCTTTAATGTAGAGCAAGAAAATACCTAAAAGAAGCACACGGTTCAATCAGAAAATGAAATGCAAACATCCGTGTTCTGTTCCTTGGGTTATGCTAAGGATGGCTGTAAATGTGAGGGGGTGAACTGCAACCCAACACCACAAGCCCTAGATCTCATACTCACCTCCTATCCCAGGGCGAAAATTTCTGGCATAGCCTTTCATTAAATCATCCAGGTTTGGTAACCAGGATATTTGAATGTCTGTACCTACATAGTCCCCAATGTCACTCAGCATGGCCCTAAAAAGACAGACAGCAAGCACATCAGATTCAGATTCAACAGAAAAAGGTATAAATATCAGGTACATTCATTATAACAAGTCAGAAATTAACATATTCAGCCCTTAGTCAGTGCATCAGTAACACTGCTTGAATATTTCACAAGCATTAGAGGCTTCAGCCAAACCAGAGGCACATCCCACATTCAGCCTCGCTTTAAAGGATCATTTGTTTAGGACTTGGGTGCAACCTGCAGATAGGCAGACGGCTACTGCAAGCAGTTATGACAAGATAAACAAACGGCTGAAAAAAGTAAAGCTAATTAAAAAGAGCTGCAGGAACAGTTCACAATTAATTGCACTAAAGGTCAAGACATGAGTGGGCTTTAAAAGTAGCAAGCTGCAGAGGTCGAGTCCTTTGAAAGCAAAGAAAGGGAAAGGTTTGCTACTCTGATAAATAGTGTGATGACAAAGTAATATCATTGTAATGGTGAAAAAATGTTATAAAAGAGAGTAATCTAATAAATCTGGACAATGCAAGGCAAAAACTAGACTAATGTTTTTAAAGACTCCAAAGTGGCTCAGAAAACAAAGACCACTGTGCAAGTAAAAACTCTATTATACCAAGTTCTCCGTCTTTTTTACTATTACACAAACCCTGCACAACGCATTTATTAAAACATCAGCAGAGGCAATATAAATGGTGAATTACAAATGCACTGTATATGTCGATTTTTAAATGGAGCATGCTCTAAAGACAAATAAGACAGAATGCAGCTAAAAAAGCTGGCACTCTGTCCAAATCTCCAAGCATTTCAAACTACTGCAGTTGGTGCATTATTGAATAAAAGAAACAATAACCAAAAAGGATGGAAGCTGAAATAAAAATCATTTGTCATTCAGAGCTACAGAAATTACTCTCCAGAAACTCAGAGCGCCTATAGAGTGTTTTACATAAAAGAGGTGATGTAACATGGTGGTAAATATGCCCTGGTTTTCAGCATTTCAAATCAATAAAAAAATCCCATTTCTTATGGATTTAATACTGTGCACAGCATTACACACAACTGGCACAAACAGGGCAAGATTAAAGGCTGTTTCAGCTGACGCTTTCAGCCACCAATCTCTCTCATTCAGTCCTCGAGTGAAGCTAAAACAACCTGTTGCTCTTTCGCTTTTTGACATTCGCTAATTTTATTGAAGTTTACCATAAATACTTTCAGTTAAAAAAATCAAATACGTATCAAACTGCGAGACGTTGGAAAGACAAAGTGACTGCAAGGTTTAATGATGCACAACAAACTGATTCAAACCAGTGATAGCAGAAACATCCATCCATCCATTATCTGTACCCGTCTATCCTATGCAGGGTTGCGGGGGGGACTGGTGCCTATCTTCAGCAGTCACGGGCCGAGAGGCAGGGTACACCCTGAACAGGTCGCCAGTCCATCGCAGTGCAGGATCCCAGAAATAATAAACTTATTATTTTTATTTTTGCTATTATTTGTGCAGCGAATTTCAGTCTGTGTCTGCATGTGTGAGTGTGTCTGTGTGTGTGCGTGCGTGTGTTTTGTTAAAAGACCATGCCAACTTTTGATGTGGACGATAAGGTTCTTCACCAAAGGTGCCACGTCCTGGAGGCTTCCATAATCCAAACATAAATTAATGAACTAAAATATATATATATATATATATATATATATATATATATATATATATATATATATATATATATATATATATATATACATACAGTGGCTTGCAAAAGTATTCGGCCCCCTTGAACTTTTCCACATTTTGTCACATTACAGCCCCAAACATGAATCAATTTTATTGGAATTCCGCGTGAAAGACCAATATAAAGTGGTGTACACGTGAGAAGTGGAACGAAAATCATACATGATTCCAATTTTGTTTTACAAATAAATAAGTGACAAGTGGGGTGTGCGTAATTATTCAGCCCCCTGAGTCAATAGTTTGTAGAACCACCGTCTGCTGCACCTACAGCTGCCAGTCTTTTAGGGTATGTCTCTACCAGCTTTGCACATCTACAGACTGAAATTCTTGCCCATTCTTCTTTGGAAAACAGCTCCAGCTCAGTCAGATTAGATGGACAGCGTTTGTGAACAGCAGTTTTCAGATCTTGCCACAGATTCTCGATTGGATTTACATCTGGACTTTGACTAGGCCATTCTAACACATGGATATGTTTTGTTTTAAACCATTCCATTGTTGCCCTGGCTTTATGTTTAGGGTCGTTGTCCTGCTGGAAGCTGAAAATCCGCCCCAGTCTCAAGTCTTTTGCAGACTCCAAGAGGTTTTCTTCCAAGATTGCCCTGTATTTGCCTCCATCCATCTTCCCATCAACTCTGACAAGCTTCCCTGTCCCTGCTGAAGAGAAGCACCCCCAGAGCATGATGCTGCCACCACCATATTTGACAGTGGGGATGGTGTGTTCAGAGTGATGTGCAGTGTTAGTTTTCCGCCACACATAGCGTTTTGCATTTTGGCCAAAAAGTTCCATTTTGGTCTCATCTGACCAGAGCACCTTCTTCCACATGTGTGCTGTGTTCCCCACATGGCTTGTGGCAAACTGCAAACGGGACTTCTTATGGTTTTCTTTTAACAATGGCTTTCTTCTTGCCACTCTTCCATAAAGGCCAACTTTGTGCAGTGCACGACTAATAGTTGTCCTATGGACAGATTCCCCCACCTGAGCTGTAGATCTCTGCAGCTCATCCAGAGTCACCATGGGCCTCTTGGCTGCATTTCTGATCAGCGCTCTCCTTGTTCGGCCTGTGAGTTTAGGTGGACGGCCTTGTCTTGGTAGGTTTACAGTTGTGCCATACTCCTTCCATTTCTGAATGATCACTTGAACAGTGCTCCGTGGGACGTTCAAGGCTTGGGAAATCTTTTTGTAGCCTAAGCCTGCTTTAAATTTCTCAATAACATTATCCCTGACCTGTCTGGTGTGTTCTTTGGACTTCATGGTGTTGCTGCTACCAACATTCTCTCAGACAACCTCTGAGGCCGTCACAGGGCAGCTGTATTTGTACTGACATTAGATTACACACAGGTGCACTCTGTTTAGTCATTAGCACTCATCAGACAATGTCTATGGGCAACTGACTGCACTCAGACCAAAGGGGGCTGAATAATTACGCACACCCCACTTTTCAGTTATTTATTTGTAAAAAATGTTTGGAATCATGTATGATTTTCGTTCCACTTCTCACGTGTACACCACTTTGTATTGGTCTTTCACGCGGAATTCCAATAAAATTGATTAATGTTTGTGGCTGTAATGTGACAAAATGTGGAAAAGTTCAAGGGGGCCGAATACTTTTGCAAGCCACTGAATATATATATATATAGATATATATAGATATGTATAGATATATAGATATATAAATTGTATAGTTAAGTTTTCCGTCATTTAGACATAAAAGTGCTTTTATTACTTATTTGCATGTGACGTTAAAGGAAACGGATGCCTCCGGTGGTGTGCAAAGAGTAGGAACTGTAAGGAATTTAAAAAAAAACAATGGCATTCTTCTTTCTCAATTTTCATATTCGGCAGTAGGGCAATCAGCCTGAGAGATGACCAAATGTAAACCACAATATAAAGACTGGTCAAATCTGGTCTGAATTATTAGATTGATTGCAGATGCTTCTGTAAAGATCAGGGGTCAGCATCCTTTACATTTTAAAGAGCCATTCGAGCTATAACTGTTTCTTGACCTTTGCAAAAAAGACAACTTTTCTTTTTATATCTAGGCCTACTAAAGGAAACTTGTCATTTTTAAAGAACCAGCATTCTATGTCTATACTTTTGAAATAAAAAAAAACATAAAACTTTTGCAAAAACAGAATGGATACATTTTCCTTTATGGGATGTTGATATATATTGCCGCCTGACAGATATATAAAAAAACTGTAATTCTATCCAAAAGCCTAACTTATTAAAGCATGGATAGCACATTTTAGATCTGTTTTTTTTTGGGGGGGGGGGGGTTAGTGCGTACGTGTCCATGCTGAGGCTGCTGCAAATACTCTAGCTTTCAGATGCCACACAACCAGACATTAACACAAACAGTCCCCCACACATTTTATCTCCTCTGCAAATGAGTCAGAAAGGGACTAAGGGTGAAATTAACATTTTTAAATGGTTTAAAGGGTGACCCCCTCTTGAGGCCCAAAAAAACCACACAGGTCTGACAATGAGCTACCAGCATCTGCGTTTCAATTTCATAGCTCAAAGCCACTAGGTGGCAGGTTTGTACTCTAAAAGACCAAAAGAGGATTTCTATTTAAACACACACGCTTTCTGACAGTGGAAGTGTTATTACTTACATAAACACTGAGCTGAGGAATCACATTTTAGACACAATTCTGTCTTCTTGACACAAACAGCCCGCATTTGTGCACTAAATGAACGCACTGAAAACAAGTTTCCCTGACATTTAAAGCCACAAAGGCCGCTCCTGGCATTGTCTTAAAAATAGACCCCACAGGGGGCGTTTTTATCAAAGGTGATCTTATTGACAAACAGTGAAAAGCCATTTGGTGACCTTTAAAATAGCGGTGGACATTTTGGGGGAAGGTGAGAGAAGCATGAAATGGCACATGGGAAGCTAACCACCACAGTAAAACTGAAACAAAATAGAAACAATGAGAAAAAAAATAATGTTTTTGCCTTGTCATTAAGATTCTTCTCTGAGGATTCATTCTGTAGTGCCAGTTTTATTTATAGTCTGGCAATCAGACTAAAAACAGGAGCACTCGTGAGCTAATTAATCACTGTTTGACTTCTGGATTTTCTTTTTCTTTTTTTTTTTTAGCTAATTGGTTGCTTCTAAATCGGGAAATAAAGAGCTTTTTCTTCAAGACATTTGCTTCATGCCAAGGTCAAACATGCCTCAGCAGAACAGGGGGACTGGAAGCGCGTGGAAGTGTGTGCCTGCGAGAGACAAATCATATTTACTGTAAATCAGGGTGAAAACTAACATCACTTAGTACAGTGTTTTGAAAAGTGCAATGCATTGTGTGAGAATTTTATGTGATAGATGATGCAATGGAGTGCATGATTGTGAAGTGGAAGAAATGTCTGACGTGAAACATTTTAAGTTGAACATTTATATCCAGTCCCCATGAGTGAATATTTAGTAGAGCCACCTTTCCTTGCAGTTACAGCTCCACATCTAAAGACTGGAATATTTGCCTATTCAGTCAAAAAGGAAGGAAAGCTTAATTGGGCACCATTGTTTTACGTTTTTCTACAGATTCGCATGGCTATGCTTTGATCTAACTTGTTCCGTTGTAGCTCTGGCTTTATGTTTGGGGTCGGTGTCCAGCTCTAACCAGCTTCTCTGTCCTTTCTGAAAAAGACCATTCTCACGGCATGATGCTGCCAATACCATGCTTCACCGTGGGGATGGTGTGTTCAGAGTGAGGTGGCATGTTTGCTTTTTGGCATGGATGCCCGAAAGTTTAATTTTGGTCTCGTCTGACTAGAGAACCTACTTTTATGTTGGCCATGTTCCTTCTGCATGTGGCAAGCAATTAGAGGGTTTTCTCATCGCCTTTCTTTCAATAAAGGCTTTATTTTTATCACTCTTCTGTAAAGAACAGGTTTCTGGAGCTGTCAGGTTGTTAGATGCTCCCACCTGAGCCGTGGATCTCTACAGCTTGCCAAGAGTTGCTACTGAACTCTTCCCTGCTTCCCCGATTAAAGCTCAGGTGACGTCTGTCGGCAACTAGTCACTGGATTTATTTAGGGGTATCAGACAGCATACAAATACACTCCTCAATTTTTTATTTGTGAAATAATTTGAAAGTTATGCATCATTTTCTTTCTACTGGGTAAATGTTCACTGATTTGTGTTATTCTATAACATAAAATTCCAATAATATATACTGAAGTTTGTGTTTGTAATGTTGTAATGTATGTTGGTCTATTACAAAGAACTGGGCAGTTACAATTACTATTACAAAGAACATAACAAAACCTGATTATTTTTAAGGGGTGTAAATCCTTGCAGAGGATTTTTACGTAATACTTTTCTATGTGCCTCACAGATTTAGAAATTAAATTGTAACAGATAATAAGAAGTTTGTTGAAATTTTATAAATAGTACTGTTTTAATTAAGGGTTTCTGTCTCAAATTCTCAGACTGCTGTCATGTCGTGTGAGTGAAAAGTGTTAGGTTTTCAGCTTCGAGATTCTGAGAGAGAATATGAAACATCAGTGTGTTCTGTCACATGACATGGACAGGTTGCAAATATGATTGCTTTTGGGACTCACAAAATATTTGGGGAGAATGTTTAGTTACAGCTGCTCCTCCTGCTTTTTTCTTTTATTTTCATTAAGTGTCTCTCTCCAGTCTCGATCTGCCGTCTGTTTATGAGCTAACATTAAACAGATTGAGGGGGGGGGGGGTTGCAAGGCGCAAAGAGCGGCAGCCTCACTAAATTTATGAAGTCTGCTTGGGAACGTAATGTGCCTCATGCACTGGTGGGCTAATTAGTTTTATATACTGGCACTAGCAGTTACCTGAACATGAGTGGAGCGTCAGTCTCCCTGAGGGGAACTCATTCTTTAGTTTTATTGGAAAAGGGGGAAAAATGACAGGCAAAATCAAATTAATATAATCATATCAAAACATAGATGAGGAAAACAATCAGTACATTCAGTCAGTTCTTGCACTGCATTAGAGTCCCAATTTACTGCGGGAAACAAGAAACTTGTATTTTTGTGGAGTTTCTTTAGTAGAACGAAGAAATATAGTTGCGTGAAAGAAATGAGGGCACCCTATTAAATATTTAGTTCTTTACTAAGAAATTCAAACCTAGTTCACACATTGCTGT
Organism: Valencia hispanica; assembly: GCA_963556495.2. Lineage (NCBI taxonomy): Eukaryota > Metazoa > Chordata > Actinopteri > Cyprinodontiformes > Valenciidae > Valencia > Valencia hispanica. The sequence goes on along the minus strand of OY747709.1, from coordinate 17,411,667 downwards.
GTAATCTCTATTTTTTTATCGCTGAAACAGAAAATAGTCTTATTGCAGATAAAGATCACAACTTAACTTTGTTTTACTCATTAAACAAAAGATATCAACAAAAATTCACCATTGAACCCACCTCTCCCGCCTAACAGGTCAAAGAGATCATAAACTGGGCTTTGACTAGACCCCGGACTTTCCATTTGGATTCACCCGTATGTTTTAGGTCATTGTCATTTTGCAGGGTCCAGTTCTGCTACAGCTTAAATGTTTTTACAGAGGGTGTCATATTTTCTTACAGCACCTTCTGATACATAGTAGAATTCATGGTGGATTCTAAGATGGTGATCTGATGCCACGAAGGATTTCTGCACTATGATCCTTCCACCTCCATGCTTCCATGCTGGTATCAGGTACCTCTCGTGGAATGCTTTATGGGGTTTCTGCCTTTTAAAGTAATTGCTTTGGAATGTCGGTGGCTGAAATGTGATTCGATTTGGGTGTCATGCCCAACTCTCATCATCTCTGGTCTTTCTTGAATGTGCTTTATCACAATTTTGTCATCTTAAAAACTTTATACGTTTTTGTGTAAAAGGTATGAAGAAGTTGAAGGAAAATGCTCTTTAATTTTTAAAATGTGAATCAGTTTTTTTTAAAGGGGGTGATGAATACTAATGGACAACATACTTTTTAGAGTTTCATTTGATAAGTTTGAAAATCATGTTAGGCAATACCTTGTGTTGATCTGACAGATGAAATCTTAATAAAAAAAACTGAAAAATGTGGTTGTTACTTGTCAAAATGCAAGAATATTAAGTGGGTATAAATACTTTTGCAAGACTCTGATTTTATCTGTATTTTTTTTTAGATACAGGGTTTTTTCATGTAATACAGACATCTCATTCTCAGCAGGTTAAATGATTCAAAAGTACAAATCATTGCAATTTGAGCTATATACATAAATGTAAACATTTTTGGAAACTACCAAACAGGTAACTTGGAAAAAGAGTAAATATTACATGTAAAACATATGTTGTAACAATAAATCATCTCATGTGTCTGTGCAAAAGGGCAAGAAACGATTAAACAAATGTGTGTGACTCATTTAAAATAAAAAGACAATGCCTTGCAAAAATATTCACACTTCTTGAACTGTGATGAGCGATAGATCAACACAAGTAAGTACATAATTGTGAGGGGAAATGAGGGAGTTTGTGGAATATGGTGGTGGTGGCAGCATCATGCTGTGCGGATGGTTTTCTTCACCAGGTACTGGGAAACTGACCAAAGTTGATGGAAACATGGACAGATTTAAATACAGTAGACAGAAGATAATGAGAGAGGCTAACCTTCAGTCCGTCAACAACCCCAAACATAGAACCAGAAGTGCAGATGAAAATATTCAGATCCTAGCATATTTCTGTTTCAGACTGGTGAAGTCATACTACAGATCTAAATCACATTGAGAGTCTGCAGCAAGGCTTGGTGATTGCTGTTCACAGGCAACATCCACTCTGACTGAGCTTTAGCTTTTCCCTTACGGAAAAGTCACATGGGCTTGAACATGTTCTTCACATGGGATCACATGTTATCTCATGTGGTACATGGTAAACCACATGTGTAGCACACATGGACTTCACATATATGGTTTTACATGGGTTTCACATTTTTCTCACATGTAATCACATAGACTTCACATGGGCTTCACATGTAATTTCCCATGGGTTTCACACATATTTTTCACATGTAAGTTTCGTGTGCAAAATAACATGTTTCAGATGTGGTCAACATGTTATCGCATGGGCTTCACATGTTCATGTCCATGGGTTTCACAGTTTATTACCATGAAAATGTTCCAAACTCATATGGGAAACGTGTGCAAAACACAGGTGGTCACATGTTCTTCACACATCTCACATGTTTTTCAACATGTTTTTATATGTGAATTTCACATGGGTCAAAGATTTTTCAAATGTGATTACATGTGATCTTGCCCATGTGAAACCATGTGCTTTTTCCGTAAGGGTTTTCCAAAGAAGAATTGACAAAAGAGCCAATCTGTAGCTGTGAAAACCTTCTGGAGACATGCCCCACCTCTACAAAGTGTTGAGTCAAGGATGCCAAGAAAACCATGTATTATTTTCTGTCCACTTCACAGGTACTGTTTGCAATATTTTCAGTTGTTCTATCACATAAAAATCCAGATGAAATACATTGAGGTTGGTGGTTGTAAATATGACAAAATGTGAAAACAGCACTATACAACTTCACAAGAGCAAAGAAATCACCTGCTCAGTATGCATTTAGATAGATTGTCAGATTACATAGAGAGCACAAGTGTAAACAAATCACTCGACCCACATGCTTTCAAAGAAATCGAATCCCTTAAATGTTGCCTACATGCTGCGGCCTTTGTGTCAGTCACGCTAGCTCAGCAGTTTGGAGACAAGGATTCTCAGATTTTAGCCTCATATGATCCAAGCTTTCGAGTTCAGCCTCTCCCTGATTTTTACTCATTCTGTGTTCTCCCTTGCAGTTTTGGAGTAATTAATATGTGTTTTAAGCCATGCACTACTGTAGACAAACTGGCTGTATTATTTTTGTCAAGAGATTTGTTGACTTTTTCAGTGGATCCACTAAAATTGCTTATCAGGAAGTTTCAATCACTTCATCTGGAGGGCATTAAATTGGCCCCCAGTAATAATGTAAAGAACCTTGGCGTTATTTTTGACAAAGACTTGACATTTAAATCCCATATTAAATAGGTTTCTAGGATTTCTTTCTTTCACCTCTGGAATATTGATAAAATTAGGAACATCCTGTCCAGGAGTGATGCTGAGAAACTAGTCCATGCATTTGTTACCTCAAGGCTGGACTACTGTAATTCTTTACTATCAGGTAGTCAACAAAATGCCATTAAAAGCCTTCGGTGGATCCAAAATGCGGCAGCAAGAGTTCTGATGAATATTATAAAGAGAGATCACATTTCTCCTGTTTTAGCTTCCCTTCATTGGCTCCCTGTTAAATCCAGAATAGAATTTAAGATCCTTCTTCTTACACACAAAGCCCTTAATAATCAAGCTCCATCATACATCAGAGATCTAATTGTTCCTTATGTTCCTAACAGAGCACTTCGCTCTCAGACTGCAGGTTTACTTGTAGTTCCTAGGATTTCAAAAAGTAGAATGGGAGGCAGATCTTTTAGTTATCAGGCTCCTCTCCTGTGGAACCAGCTCCCATCTTTAGTCCGTGAGGCAGACACTCTGTTTACTTTTAAGGCCAGGCTTAAAACTTTCCTTTTTGATAAAGCTTATAGTTAGAGTGGCTTAGGTCATCCTGAGCTAGCTCTGTAGTTATGCTGCTATAGGCTTAGACTGCTGGAGGACAGACTTACCAATTTTCTTCTCTCTGCTACTTCCTTTTCTACTACTACTCTCCAGTTGTATTACAGTACATTTTGTTATTTCGACTGTTAACTTTGTGTTCTCTCAGTGTTTTTCTCTCCACAGAAGATATACCTGGTCTGGTATCCTGCTTGGCTGCAATGCCCTGTTGGACGGGGGGCATCAACTGGGATGGTGCTCCCAGTAACTGAACATCCACTGTGTCCTGTTATCAACTTTTTACTTTCTGTAACATAGAAAGTTCTCTTATATCAGATCTTCTGTTCCTTCTGTGTTTCTGCTCTGTCTTCTCAAACCCCCAGACGGTCGTGGCAGATGGCCGCTCCTACTGAGCCTGGTTCTGTTGGAGGTTTCTTCCTGTTAAAGGGGTGTTTTTCCTCTCCACTGTCGCTACATGCTTGCTCAGTATGAGGGATTGCTGAAGGATTGCTGTGGTTGGAAAGTCTGCCCAATGACTGACGCAATCTGCTGGGATTCCTTAAACAGGAAACTTTTTAACTGATTGGAATGTTTGTATAAATGTATTGAAATGACTTCTTGTTAAGTGCCTTGAGAACATCTGTTGTGAATTGGCGCTATATAAATAAACTGAATTGAATTGAATATACAGTATCATCAAAATAAATACAACTGCAGTCTAATTTTAAGAGATTTTCTCTTCTGCTCTCGTGCTCTTCAAGTTTTTCTTTTCTTTTCCCATAGCAGGTATTTCTGGCCTGGTTGAATCTGTGTTTGTTTGTGTCCTTTTCTTCTCACCCCACAGCTGCTTGGTGCAGATGGTCTTCCTTCCTGGAGTTTCGTTCTGACAGGTACAATGGATGATGCATGACCTCAGGACCCATTAATAAAATATTCTTCTCTTTAATTTTTTCCTCTTACTTCTAATAGTCTAGACCAGGTGTCCGCAATAACACAGCTCCTGAGTTGCATGTTTCTCTTTGGGCTCTCCACAGTGTCTCTTAATAATTTTGGTCAAAGATTATCAGGGTTTGACATAAATACTTATAGTATACCAGTTTTAAATGTGGTTTGGTTCAATATCTGTAGAATGGGACTAATGGAACATCTTTTTTTGTTCAATCATTTCTTTTTTAATTAGGCTGCACACTATAAGCTTTTATTCATTTTCCATAAACATGGGATTTTACATTCAATGAAATGCATATTTTTGTTTTGTTTTATTCAAATTAGTTTTATTTGAATTGATTAATAGGGATTTTTTTTAAAGTAAAGCAACAAAAAACATTGTGTCTCTTGAATCTTGGAAAACTACTCCGGCCTGCCTTACTCATCTATATTCTGTTAAAATAGACCAATTGATACTTTGTTTTGCAAGTCGCTGACCATCTACTGGCTACTGAACAGCTTTAAGTGTATCCCTCACTGTTTTCTTTAGAACAAAAACTTTTTAGATCCAACTAGAATCAAGCTCCATGTTATGTCCAGGGCATACCCCGTGTAATGAGATAATTAACGGTCCACCCCGTGACCCAAGCTGTTGTCAGATGCAGCCCATGTTATATATGGGAACTTTGCCACTGCCTAAATGCATGGGTTAGGTGAGAGCATCTTAGTTTACACAGAACAGATTTACAAATGGTGAAGTTACGTATTAAGCTATGTCTTCATAATTTAAAAGTTATTTTAACAGAGTTATATTTGAAAGGAGATTTAATCGTTTCTGCTCCACATGTCTAAGGCAGCACATTTTAGCAATTTGTATCTAGATTAACTAATAACGTTTTTTTCTGTGTGCTTGCTTGAGAAAAACAAATTACATTCAGCCCATCAGTCCCCATTGCTAGCGCTCCAAGTTTTCCTGTCCAGTCAGTGGGGTATGGGCACTCCTTTGTGCTGTGTACAGTGTAAACACTGAGAAAATGTCGCTGTGGGTAGATTATGACACTGACATCAAAGTTAGCAAAACCCTGCTGGGTGGGAAATTAAAGGCTAAAGTAAAAGTATTTCACAGTTTTTGGGGGATTCTGGGCAACACTTGATCATCTCAAGCTCAGAATCTAAAATAATGAGGTCAAACTTGACCTGGATAATCATACATAAAACAGACGTCAACATTTATTATGTCAATTTCTGAAAGCACAAAAAGATATGTTTAATGTTTTCTTGTGTTTAAGACAAGCACCAAACCCCAGTCAGTCCAAACCCACACTATAATCTGGTCAAACCTGTGATCGATTATTGTAAAAAAAAATAAAAAATACAGATGCTTTAAATATTTAAAACAAAGTTTCACTATGGAGAAGGCCTTGATGGGGGCTTGGCCAGCACTCCATTCATGCAAGAATGATCCACCCCTGATCGCCCCTTACTCTTCTCGTCTGTAATATTTGTATTGGGCTTAACTGGAAGCTGACCCTCAAGATAAATTTATCTTAAGTCCTCAAATAGCCTATGGGTCACCCTTGCTGTGGTCTTTCTACACTGGATATATTTTTTAACAGTTTTTTTTTTATTTCAGAGAATATAATGTTGTTTTCTTGTTGCTTTGTATGTTAATGGGCTGCTATCAAACAGTTGGACAGTTTTTCCAGCAACTCATAAATTTGAGGCTAGATTTCCAATTATATGTTGGTTACCCCACAAGGTTCTGCCAAATTTTAGTACAAAAACGACGAGTCCCATCAAATGACTGATGTGAAACAGAGATGCTGCTGGAAACTATAGTAATTTGTTGAACTGATAAGTGCAACAATCCTTATATTACAACAACTTAATGTTTTGTGCGGTTTAAAGAAAGAACCAGACTCCATTTAAATCTGCATAATCCTACTTAATTAGTAAGAAAACAGGCCAAATACATCATTTCAGTATTGATATAACAGATCTCACCGTAGAAAGCAAAGCAAATGTCTTCATGTGCTGGATCTCATAAAGCGGAAACCATTTGGGGCATTAAATAAATAATTTACAGTTCTTTTTATTTACAATCAAGCCTGCAGGGATATTTTTGGTTAGGATGAGACAGGGTGCAAAACTGTTGGCTTTGTCAAATCAGGATATTTTCATTATACAAATTCACTGCTATTTTTATGACCTAAAAGAGAACTTGATAAGTTTTCTGCATTTCATATGATGCCAAATAAAATAATTAACATGCATTTAGTCATCCAGAAGCCACCAGTGCACGAAAAACAAATTACTCCAACAAACTGTTTCCCATTTTAAGTGTGATGCGTTAGCTTCGATTGAGTGGGAGACTTTTAGTAGAGGCATTGAGACGTGGCTGTACCAACTCACCCTGAAGCCATCTCAGAGATCAGGGCTTTGTAGAGGCAGTTCATGCGGTCAGAGCAACACAATCAAATCCCTGTGTTATTGGGAAGTGTACTCTGGTACGGGAGCAGGGATTTATCTGCTGACT